>JAJIYU010006595.1:0-20367 GCA_030144865.1 Tinospora cordifolia
TAAAATTTTATTAGCTTACCGTAAAGTTATGTAATTAAAATTTCATTAGCTTCTCATACTATGTATTGACTTTACCATGTTTCGTGCCTTGTCATGCATATGGAAATGGCTGGCTTTTGTTAAAATAATAAAATACCATATAAAGATTTTTTTTTCTTGTTTGACATTACAGTTTCAACTTGTACTCTCTATTATTCATTACTCTTAAGAAGGTGAGAAGTTATTTATAGGTTGTTATAATTCAATTTATGTGCAATTCATCCATGAGATTTAGATTAATTTTTTGGCATATCTTTGATCTTTTAGCTATATATTTTCTGTTAACTGATTGTTAGAACCTGGTGATTGACACTGTCTGATAGACTGGATAAAAAAAAGGAATTGCAACATAGTGCACATCTCATCTCAATGTTGTGGTGTTGGTGGTTTTTTTTTTTTAACCACTGACAACTTTTCTAGATTTTTTTTTATCTGTTATTTGAATTATTCTTCGAAAATCTTCAATATAAAGGTTTAAAATATTCTAAATTTGATAGTAAAAAATTAAATCAAAACACAAATATGGAAACTACTAACAAAGATTTTCTTAAGATGGTGAAAGCTCTCAAACACAAAAAACCTCCAAGCCACCCTTTACTCTAGGTTCTGAGCAAATACCTGAACCAATGATTCATAGATTTCTCAGAAAAAAACTTAAAAATTTAACTAATTACATAATCCTTGAAGTACTCGAAGTCTCAAAAACTATCACCTGTTTTGGAATTCCCAAGACAAGCAGCGACTATTTGTTAATAATAGCTTTGAGGATTCAAGCTTTCCTAGAATTTACAATCAGACAAGTCTCTAGTTGTGGCTAGTATATACTACTACAAATATACTTGGTAGGATGGTGTAGAAAGGTAAATTTTTACTTGCAAGTTCTTCAACTATAAAATAATATACACTATTATTAATTTGCAAAGTTTCTTAGGTCGTTAGTTTGAAATAAAACATGACCAAATTATACTTTTCATTTTTCTAGCTACAACATATATTCTCTAACTTCATTAGAATGGCCGCTTTCAATTATTATAAATGTAAATGGAAAATTAAGAAAAATGGACCCATCAACTCATAGCAATTTCAATCCTAGCCAAGGTGCCAATATTCATGTAATTAAAGTGCGAGATTTAGAATTTGCATCAAGATCCTCCTTCACTCAATTCAGTTCTCTTTTCTGAGATTATAAGCATCCAATCTCATTAATCAACTCCAAACAATCCTCACAGAAATGCCCATCTTAATAATAATAATAATAATAATAGTAATAATAATAATAATAATAATAATAATAATAATAATAATAATAATAATAATAATAAGAATAATAATCTGTAACTTCATTTTATTTATTTCATTTTTTAGAAGTCCTTTTTCTTGCTTGCAATTGGGGCTTACTTTACCAGCAGTGAGAGAAGCACAAAGGGAACTAAAAGAATGGACTTCCCACCGAAAACCAGAAAAAATCTTAAGAGCAATTAAAGAGTGCTAGAACTTAGATAGAAGAGAGGTGCCACCTCAGAAAACAAAAATTGGGAATGGAACTTTTACTAGCCTCACACAGCCACAAAGTTTAAGCTAATTTGAGGAGGGTCCATCCACACCAAATCCAAGGAAAAAAATTTAGAATTTTGACTGAAATACTGTGTGCGAAGTGAATGCGAGAATCATTGGACTTCTTATCTAGTTAACCTAAAACGATCTTCACTTTTAAACTATATTTATTATAATTTTCTTATGGTTTATTGTTATTATGGTTTACTGTTAATTAAAATGTTGAAAACTGTTATTATGGTTTACTGTTTAAACCTTTATTGAAACAGTATTGTGTACTAAAAATTTGAATTTCATAAAGTAAAAATCATTTATTGGATGGAAGCAAATGGAAAGAAATAAGAGAGTAATTGCATGTCTACATTCAAATTGAAATCCATAGCACGTAGTAAAGGATGAATCAATATGTTGTTTTTCTAATACTACATTCAAACCATTTCAGTTGTGTTTGTTTTTGTTTTGATATATTTAAAAGGAAATTGTTAATGAAATGCTCAAGATTAGATTGATTAACTAATGTTTTAAATTTTTTTTTCCACCCATATTGTCAACAATGAAATTAGAATGCTAAGAACTCAGAAAGCAATATGGCAATCAATGCTTCCAAAAATCATTTCAGTTTGCTTCATCATTCATGACTATTGAGAATAGGAACATTACACCAGACAACACCAAAAGCAGACACATTTCATTTCAACAAGCAGCCAACCACATTTCACTACAACAAACAACCAAGCACATTTCACCAAGACAATGCTATCAGCAGATTTCAAATAGTAAAACCACACCAATACAGGGTTATCGAAAACAGGAACTATGAAGCATGTTACTTACCTTTGCCAGTGAACAACCACGCTGGGAAGGGTTTTTGATTCACTACCGCTATTTATCCTTTTACTATCTAGGGCACCCAAAATCACGCACTGTTGAGTTTTTCGATGATGTTCCATACCAGAGACAGCTCGTCGGAGCAAAAAATCAAAAATCCACACTGCAGTCAACACACACTCTTTCTTCTTCTTTCGTACTGTACGCAGCCAAAACGCAATCCGCAGGGTCTCAGCTACGACATTCACTAACGGAGATCATCTGCACGGTGACCATCCTCACCGAAATCACCTCGTCAGAGCAAAACAATCGGATTATTTGGAAACCAGTCAGCCTTCTTCTTACCGTTACGCAGTGAAATGCACACACACAGTAAAAAAGGGGCAGTAAAAAACGAGCAATAAAAAAACCAACATGACACGTTTGGCTTTAGTTTTATAGGTTTGCAAAAAGCGTCTTTGTAAAAGACCCTTGCAGAGCATGTGCTGAAAGCGTCTTTTACAAAGACGCTTTTAGGTCCTACTGAAAGCATCTCTTAGAGAAACGCTTTCAGAGCATTCTCAAGTGTGCTGAAAGCGTCTTTTAAAAAGACGCTTTCAATTCCTAACGTACTGAAAGCGTTTTTTCGAAAGACGCTTTCAATAGGGGGAAGCGTCTTTCCGTGATGAACGTTTTTTTCAGCCATTTCTGGCCTACGTGGCAACCAGAATCCACGTGTATGTCCACGGTGACATCTACGTGTCTTTACACTGTAGATAGATGGGTTTATTGGGTATAACTTTTTGAAATTAGATATTTTTAAATTAATTTTAATAAATTAAGATAATCAAGAAAAAATCCCACAATTGTAGTTTGCTTCACACCCAACAACACACAAAACTAAAACCAACACGTTACTAGTTTTGTGCTTCTTCTTCCTCTTTCACAGCCAACAAGCTCACGCACAAACCAACTTGCTGTTTGCTTCTTCGTTTCCCTCCTTTCCACGGCCAAAGCACGCCATTTTCTTCTTCTTCAAGGTCGTTCAGTTGCTGCCACAAAAACCAGCATGTTGCTGGTTTTCTTCTTCGTTCAATCTGCCACAATTTGCAGCAATTTCTGCTCCTCTTCGTTATTCATCCAGCAAACTCAAATCAATGTCCAACAAACTCCAATCATGTCCAGTAAACTCAAATCAGTTAATCCTCTCTTCATTCTTCGTTTACTCAAACCAGAAAATTATAAAATCAACCACACACCAGAAAATTCAAATCAGAAAATCAAAAATTTTTAGTCGTTTGCTTCTTCTATTTTTGCTGAACGCACAAATAAAAAAAATATGATTTTGTTTCTTCTTCTTCTCAAATCTAGATTTTGCTTCTTCTCAAGCATGAACGCACAAATCAGATTTTGCTTCGAATCACCAAGTTTCATATTGCTTTTCTTCTTTCTTATCAGTTCTTCCTTTGCAACATCCCCAAATCACCAGCTTCTTCAAATCCAGATTTTTCTTTCTCCTTCACCGCGCAACTCCGAGTTCTTCAATGTTCTAGATTTTTCTTCCATCTTCACCGCCCCAAATCCAATTTCCAATTTCCAAATCGTTCTTCCAATTTTTGGTTCGTTCCTTTGTTTTTCTAATTTTTTTTTTCCTTCCAACCGATTTGCTCAAACACAACAGAGCACCGACTTTTGGATTTTTTTAATAATTCCATCAATATTTCAATCATCCAATTTTTTGATTTGATTTTTTTTTCGCGAGTCTTGCACCATTATATTCACGGGAGGATCGTCTCGTGCCGACACGAACGTTGTAATTTCTTATTTATTTATTTATTATTATTACATATATATATATTTTTTAATCAAGAATAATTCCATCAAACAAGCAATAATTCAATATTAAATTTTATTTCTCAAACAAATATTGGATATTTATTTATTTATTTATTATTATTATTATTTGATTGATTATTTTATATTTTAAAAGAATTATGTTTTTCACATTATTTTATATTTTAAAAACTATGTTTTTAACATGCACGCATTACAAAAATTGGGGTTGTTACAATTTTACAACTTTATATCACCCAAAATGTACTTTATGTGTTATGGATTTTATTTTTCAATCCTTATGTCATAATCTATAAGTATATTTTATTATTGTATTTTCTAGTTATTTTCTTAAGTATTTTTACATGCTAAATTTGCACTCCAAAAATATTTATTTCTTTATATATTTTTTCTATTTACAATATATTATTCAATTTTAAAGTTGTAAAATTTATCTATGAATATTTTACAACTATCCCATATATCCTAAGATATATATGTGTGTTTTAAATTATAATGTTAATTTTTAACCCTTTTTTACTTACCTAAATTCAAAATTCTTTTAATTAAATGCAATAATGTATGCTATTGTAGTATTTACATCACCTATTGAACTATTTTAATTTCCTAAACTTTGCTTATCTATAATTATATTCTAAAATAAATTTCTTTCAAGTTTAAAGCTATTCTAATATTTATCTAAATTATTTTCTTTTTTTTTATTTCACATGAATTGATATAAGTTACACTAGTTTCTAGATGTATACATGACTTTTTTTCAATATATATTGTAAATAATAATGCATAGTCAACATAATCATATAATAATTAATATTAAATAGACTTTCTTTTACTATAAATATTTAGATCAAGCATATAAAAAATATACAAATAAAGTAAAACAAAAAATAGGGTTTAGAATGTTATACCCTTGTGTTTTAATCTTTGTTGAACCATTTCGAATGATTCTAATGCATGGAAAACCTTAAACTAACTCTACTAATTTAGAATAGGGTCTTTGGGTGATCTTCAAGATATTTTCAAGGACTAAAGACATACTGAAAAACATTCTAATAATTGTGACGACCCATGATTTACTACACAAAAATTATTGGGTCTAAAACATGTATTTTTCTAAAATTTTTAATGAAAATATAGGAATTTTCTCAATTTTTCCTATTTTTAATCATTTATCAAAGAAAATTTGAATAATTGGGCAAAATGCAATTTTAAGAGAAAAATACATGAAATTATAATAAAAATATAATTTTGGGCGAAATATGATTTTTGGGATTGATTATTGATTTTTCAAAATAATTATGAAATTTTTTAGAGGAAAATACAATTTATAGGTGGATTATTCAATTTAAGGAAAAATAATTGTATAAATGATGAAAATGATGTACAATTAGAGGATTTTGAAAGAGAATGGTGAATCAAATGATTTTAATAATTTTAGAAAAAAAATTGAATTTCGGCCGCACAGGCCGAAACGAAATCTGCACGAGCTGGAGCCCGTGTGGACCCAGGTCGCTGGCACGGGCCAGCCCGTGACTAAAACGTAGGCGCGCAGGCCTTTGGCCCACGTGACTTTTAGGCTTGGCCATGGGCCGGCCCATGCGCCCCATTTCTCTCTTCCCTTTGATTTTTGGTGTGATTTTTCGAATTTTTTTTGGGTTTTTCATGTAAGAAAACCAGCATAGGACCTGGTTTTGGCCCTCGAATTTGTCCCTCCGATAACTCCTTCGGTCGGAGTTGTGCTTCTTGCATGGCAACTCGCAAACCATGTGGGTGGTCATGTGGTGAGCTTTTTGCCATGCAAGAAGTGGTGGAATATGCAACAAAAAAAAACCACCATTTGAGCAAGGTTTCGAGATTTTTTAGTTTCTGCAACCCCCATTCAAGAGCTCGTATTTCCTTCATTCTTCATCTAATTTTCCTAAAATTTAGCTCGTTTTGAAGCTCTTACAACCCTCTCATAGAACCCCAAGCCCTCGGTGAAGACACACAACCACTAGAGAGAAAAAATGAGCACGAACAGGTGCTAGTCGTCAAAGTTGCAGCAGAAATCTCATTTCTAGTTCCTGCGATCCCTCTTCAACCATCTATATCTCCCTCAATGTGTATCCATTTTTACTGATTTAGGGCTCTTTGGAAAGCCCTTGCCACCCTTTACAACATTTCACAAGCAGTTGGTCAAATCCCAGAACCATTTGAAGTTGAAACAACCAATAATAGTGCTGCTCAACACTATTGGGAACCAAGAAAACAAAGAAACTTGAGTTGATGCAATCTTTGGATGGCTGATTCGTAGGCTATTAAGGGTCCGTTCTTGAGTTTCAGTAGAAAACAGACTTTGGGAACAAATTGGAGGCAATGTTTGCAGTACCTAGAGTTGTCCGTTTGGACTGAAATCTAAGGCGTTTTGAACCTCATACTTGGGACAACGAGCACAGCATGACTCAACCGAGTGTCAACGCAACATAGGTGCGTGGGACCAGAGGTGAGTGGCTCAATTTAGGTGTTTTCTATGACTTGTGTTCCTTGCATAAAACTTGTGTGAAATGACATGGTTAAAATGGTTTCAAGCGACTGAGATATATTTGAATGAATTTTCAAAAGTGTAGATGTACATGGGTAATGAGACCATAAGCTCGAGGGCCAAGCGATGGGGTCAAGGTACATGATATGATTGGGATTAGACTCGAGGGCTGAGTGTCAGGCTTAGGGCACATGATCAATGCGCCTAGCCTCAGAACTCACTCAAGTCACGACACTTGAGGGTCGAGCATTAGGGTTAGGGTACTCGATGGGTATGCCTAAGCTCAGGACACGCTCGAGTGGCTAGTACACTTGACTTAAAACTCGCTTGAGCAATGACCATAGGTTGGGTTTGCTGATTTGACCCTCTCTTGGATACAGTTTTTAATTGGCATGAATTTGGGATGTTTTCTGAAACAATTCCACTGTTTATAACTATTTTCATTCCAATGCCATGCATTCGAATATTATATCATTTTTACCGCTCACGCATACATGCACTATTTTGGAATGCTAGTTATGGTTGACCTGCTGGTCCTACTACTCGTTGATCCATGTTAACTTAGGCTTATTACTTGATTAATATTTTAGGTTCTTCAGTGGCTGATAAAGGGAAAGGCGTGGTGATCGCCTAGCTCCCTAACGCTTTTGGTTCCTTTTCTGGTCTTTTGATTTAAAGGTTGGTCATTCCTTATGTATGTATAAATGGTCAACTATGTATTTTGGACAAGATAGATGTATAATATGATGTTTACTCTTCGTGTGTTATTTAATTTCACTCCGAACCTTTCAATTATTCTGATGCCATTTGTTGTATGAGATTGGAAAAGGGTTTAACAATGGTTAGGTGAACTTGACATGGTGAGTGAGTTCATTGAGCCACTATGCCGGTTGGACCACCCTTTGGCCTAGGGAAGGGGTCTCGACAGACTTAGTATCAGAGCTTAGATTCGAAAGAATTAAAAAACTCTAATAAATAAGGAACTTAGGCGATATCAAAATGATTGCGAAAGTAAACGAATCATCAAACAAAGGAGAGAAATTCAATCATAAAACGTATCTTGAACAGAATATACAATACTACTGAACTTTTAGAGTCAGGTCTATTTTGAATACTTGAATAACCAATAGTTCGATTTGAACTATAGATAGAGATGCCACCAGGAGAGGTAGAACACCCCCTAGGCCAGGCAAACCACCGCTCGGGCCTAGAGAGCCGACACCACCACTAGCACCTCAGGTTCAACCCGAGCTAGACTCCATACAAAGGCTCAAAGCTATGATTAGGGCCTCTAATGAGGCTGCTCAAGCCCAGATAGCCTTACTGATGGAGAGACTAAATCTATTAGAGGTTGACAGATAGAGGGTTGAGCCTGTAGTGAAGCCTGCTTCACCTATGCCATCGGCTGTTGAGCTACCAGTTGGGCCAGTAGTAGCACTCATAGCCCCAGCCCAGGACAGACAAGGAGATGAAAGAGCCCATGCCCGACTCCTCAAGAGTTTTATGGATTTGTCCCCTGAGAGGTTCAAAGGTGATATTAATCTAGAGGCGTCAGAGGATTGGTTATTGAACATGGAGAAGAATGATGAGACCTTGAGGTTATTAGAGGTAGATCAGGTTCTATTTTCAACCCATATGTTAGAGAGTGAAGCTGCTAGATGGTGGCATTTTACAAGGAGCATTGAAGGCCCGATCACTTCTTGGGCCAGGTTTAGAGAGCTATTTCTGGATGCTTACGTTTCCGAGACTGAGAAGGAACTTAAGAAGGTAGAATTTTTGATCTTGTGCTAGGGGACTATGACCATGACCATAAGAGATATACACATTGATTCCTACTATTGGAGGCCTACGTACCTGGGCTGATTGTTGAGCAAAGAAAGAGGGTTGTATTCTATCAACGAGGGTTGAGGGTTGCCATCAAGCAAGTTTTAGACCTTAGAAGAGATCCAGAGGGTTTATACCTTAGAGGAGATTCAGAAGGAGGCCCTACAGTATGAGATGGATGGTTTAGATGAGTGCCCTGATATTTTAGTAGTATCTGGTAGTGCCCCTCAGCCACAGTAGCAGCAACTAGGTACATCACAGACTCAACCATCATACAGAGGTGGGTATGGGGGTCATCGAGGCTGTGGTCATTTTCAGAGGCAGAGGAAGAGGAAGTATCATGAGGGACAGTCGAGTAGCACTCCTAGCTAAACCGCCACTAAGGCAGTAGCACTTGCAGCCATTCCTGTGCAGGCAAATCCACCAGCAGAGCACATTTTCTGGGGCGCGAGGCCAAGCCACAGAGCCAAAGCTATCAGGGAGGACAGAGACCACCCTTTACATGCTATCAGTGTGGATAGGTTGGACACAAGAGGGCTGAGTGTTCGACTCATAGAGGGGGTCCTAGTTCTTTTGCCCTAGTTATTAGAAATAGAGAACAGGTCGTCACCCAGCGTGACACTGATTCATCGAGGACCTTGATGGAAGGTACTGTCTCACTTTGTGATTTGTTTGTATATATGTTGATTGATGTTTATTTTTACTTTGTCCTTCATTTTTGGATGTGTTGTAGATAGTTTTGGAGTTCGATCAATTAAGGCTCCTATTTGGTTGATGTTGAGCACTACTGTTAGGGAACACATCTACCCCAACATGATAAGTGAAAGATGTGTACTTAGGATGGGGAACTTTGAGACTATAGTGGACCATCGAGTATTGGAGTTTTTCGAGTTTGATGCCATAATTGGTATGGATTGGCTGGCTGCATACCATGCACATGTGGATTGCTACGCTAAGAAGGTTGTGCTTCAAATTCTAGGCCAACCCACTATTACCTTTCAGGAGAGAGCTTCAAATAAATAGAGTACTCATGGCAGATTAGTGACACAATACGAGATTGATACTCTAGCTAGTTTGACGACCAAAGATGAAACACCTTCATGATTGAGCATGGATGAGATCCTTGTCATCAGAGATTTTCCTAACATGTTCCCTGAGGATCTACCTGGCTTGCCCCCTAAACAGGAGATCATTCCAGGTACATGACCTGTATCGATTCCTCCTTACCGCATAATGACTAAGGAGTTGTAGGAGTTGAAGGTCCAACTAGAAGAGTTGTTGAGTAAGGGTTTCATCTCTCCTAGTATGTCACCTTGGGGTGCTCCGGTATTATTTGTGAAGAAGAAGGATGGGAGCCTCCATTTATGTATCGACTACCAGTAGTTCAACAAGGTGACATTAAGAACAAGTATCCCCTTCCACGTATCAATGATTTATTTGATCAGCTTAGAGGTGCCAAGGTGTTTTCAAATATTGATTTGAGATCTCGGTACCATTAGTTGAGAGTTAGGGAGGAAGATGTGCCAAATACTACGTTTCGCACTAGATATGGGCACTATAAGTTCTTGGTCATGCTGTTCAACGTGACAAATGCCCTAGCTATGTTAATGGACCTTATGCAGAGGGTGTTTTGGCCATAACTCGATGCCTTTGTGATTATTTTCATTGACAACATCCTAAAATATTCGAGGTCTTATGAGGAGCATGTCGAACACTTGAGGATTGCACTACATACTTTGAGAGAACATAGGTTATATGCTAAGTTCAGCAAGTGTGAGTTTTGGCTATCAGAGGTTCAATTTTTGGGTCACGTGGTTAAAGCTGAGGGTATTTCTGTGGACCCCACTACGGTCAAGGCAATTATCAGTTGGCTGAGACCTACCACAATGACCGAGATCCGTAGCTTCTTGGGTTTAACAAGCTATTATCATCCTTTCGTCTAGAACTTCGCGAGGATTGTAGCTCCAATGACAAAGCTAACCAAGAAAGATGCTCCATTTGTGTGGACTGACCAGTGCAAGGACGCCTTTCTTGAGCTTAAGTAGAGATTGACATCAGTTCTAGTACTAGTGTTGCTAGAACCCGGCCGAGAGCTAACCATATATACTAATATGTCACATATAGGCTTAGGTTGTGTATTGATGTAGGATGATAGGGTTGTAGCCTTTGCCTCTTGACAGTTAAAGGATCATGAGAGGAACTACCCTGTACATGACTTAGAGCTGGCAACGATAGTATTTGCACTCAAGATATGGCGACATTATCTCTATGGCGAGCATTTTGCGCTTTATTCAGAGCATAAGAGCCTCAGGTATTTGTTCTCTCAAAAAGATTTGAACATGAGGTAGAGGCAATGGATGGAGCTCTTAAAGGACTATGACTTCACTATTGAGTACCAACCAGGGATAGATAATGTAATGGCTGATGCTTTAAGTTGGAAACGGGTCGAGACTGCATGCATGGCCAGATATATGTCCCATGAGTGGATGATACTTGATTTGGCCTCGATCATGAGTATCCATGAGTCATCTACTGAGGCTAGAGTCAGTGCACAAATTTCAACCCTACCAGTCCAGATTCAGGAGATCATAGAAGGGTGGCCTTGTGATGTAGACTATGATATGTTCAAGGATTGGGTAGATGACATTTCTCGTGGAGAGTGGTCACTTGATTCAGAGGGCGCACAGAGGTTCAAGGGATGGCTGTGGGTACCATATGATGCTAGTGTGAGGCGCAGTGTGCTCAAGGAACTATGTCGATCAAGATATGTTGTTCATCAGAGTGCCAATGAAATGTACCAAGATGCTAGATGAACATATTGGAGGCCCAGAATGAAACGGGACATAACAATCTTCATTCAGAGATGTGATACATGCCAGTAGGTTAAGGTTGAGCACTAGAAACCTAGTAGATCTTTATAGTCGATATCTACACCAGAGTGGAAGTGGGAACACATTATTATGAACTTCATGATAGGACTACCCCGTACACAGCTGGGGCATGATGCTATTTGGGTAGTTGTAGATCATTTCATGAAGTTTGCCCACTTGCTTCCTATGCATACCAAAGATTCAGTGGAACAATTGAGTCGGCTTTATATTAGAGAGATTATGAGGCTCCATGGGGTTCCCTTATCTGTAGTATCAAACATAGACATTAGGTTTACGTCCTACTTTTGGCAGGCATTACAAACTTAATTGGAGACAAAGGTGAACCTTAGTACAACATTCCATCCACAGACTGATGGTCAGTCTGAGAGCATGATTCAAATGCTTGAGGATATGTTGCGATCTTGTATTTTGGATTTTAGTGGTAGCTAGGAGGATAACTTAGCCTTGTGTGAGTTTGCTTATAATAATAGCTACCAGTTGAGCATCGGGCTAGCGCCATTTGAGGTGTTATATGGTCGACCATGCAGATCCCCTACTTGTTGTTCCGAGACTAGTGACAGAGCAGTTTTGGGCGCCGCCTTCATACAAGAGCAGAATGAGAAGATACAGAAGATTCGATAGAATATGAAGGCAGCTCAGGATCAATAGAAGAATTATGCGGATAATCAGAGAAGGGTCCTTGAGTTTGATGTTGGTTACCATGTCCTATTTCGCATTTTGCCTCGGAAGAGGCAGACACGCTTCAGGATTTCAGGGAAGCTCGCACTGAGATATATTGGGCCTTTTGAGATCCTCGAGAGGATTCGCCTTGTGGCCTATCAGCTAGCATTACTGCCATAGCTATCAAGTGTGCATAATGTATTCCATGTTTTTATGTTGAGGAAATATCACCTTGACCCCTCGCATATTATCGATTGGAGGCATATTGAGTTGCGAGAAGACTGTACATATGACGAGATGCATGTAGCCATCATATGTCAAGTTGTGAAGAGGTTGCGCAACAAAGAGATGCCACTGGTACGAGTGCATGGCAGTTCTATGGTGTTGAGCATGATATGTGGGAGAGCGAGGACTTCATGATCCGACACCACCCTGAGTTGATGCGCCTTGCTCCTTGATTTCTATCATCTATATCATTGTAAATTTTGAGGATGAAATTTCTAATAAGGAGGGGAGGCTGTGACGACCCATGATTTACTACACAAAATTTATCAGGTCTGAAACATGTATTTTTCTAGAATTTTTAATGAAAATATAAGAATTTTCTCAATTTTTTATTTTTAATCATTTATTGAAAAAATTTGAATAATTGGAAAAAAATACAATTTTAAGAGAAAATACATGAAATTATAATGAAAATATAATTTTTGGAGGAATATGATTTTTGAGATTTATTATTAATTTTTCGTAATTATTGTGGAGTTTTTTTAGAGGAAAATACAATTTATAGGTGGATTATTCAATTTAATGAAAAATAATTGTATAAATGATGAAAATAGTGTATAATTAAAGGATTTTGGAAGAGAATAAAGAATCAAATGATTTTAATAATTTAAAAAAAAAATTTGAATTTTGGTCGCATGAGCTGAAACCAAATCCGCACGGGCCGGAGCCCATGCGGACCTGGGTTGCTGGCAAGGCCAGCTCGTGCCAAAAATGCAGGTACGCGAGCTTTTGGCTCGCGTGACTTTCAGGCTAGGGTGTGGGCTGGCCCATGCGCCCCATTTCTCTCTTCCCTTCGATTTTTGGCTTGATTTTTTGAATTTTTCTGGATTTTTCATGTGAGAAAACCAGCAGAGGACCTGGTTTTGGCCCCCAGATTTGTCCCTCCGGCAGCTTCGCCACCTAGAGCTCTAAATGTGGGGTACATGTGCTTCTTACATGGAAACTCACAAGCCATGTAGGTGGCCACATGGTGAGCTTTTTACCATGCAAGAAGTGGTGGAACATGCAACAAAAAAAAACCACCATTTGAGCAAGATTTTGAGATTTTTTAGTTTCTGCAACACCTATTCAAGAGCTTGTATCACCTTCATTCTTCATCTGATTTCCCTAAAATTTAGTTGTTTTGAAGCTCTTACAACCCTCTCAAAAAGCCCCCAAGCCCTTAGTCAAGATGCGCAACCACCAGAGAGGAAAACGAGCACGAACAAGTGCTGATCGTCAAAGTTGCAGCGGAAATCTCATTTCCAATTCCTGCAACCCCTCTTCAACCATCCATATCTCCCTCAATCTGTATCCATTTTTAGTGATTTAGGGCTCTTTGGAAAGCTATTGCCGCCCTCTACAACATCTCACAAGCAGCTGGTCAAATCCCAGAACTGTTTGAAGCTGAAACAACCAAGAACAATGCTGCTCAACACTTTTGGGAACCCAAAAAAATAGAGAAACTTGAGTTGATGCAATCTTTGGAGTGCTGATTCCTAGGCTGTTAAGGGCCCATTCTTGAATTTCAGCAGAAAATAGACTTTGAGGCCAAATTGAAGGCACTGTTTGCAATACTTAGAGGTGTCCGTTTAGACTGAAATCTGAGGCGTTTTGAACCTCATGCTCGGGACGACAAAAGGATTTGAGTGAGCACTATAGGACTCGGCAAAGTGTCGACGGGATATCGGTACGCAGGACCTTAGGTGTGTAGTTCGATTCAAGTGTTTTCTATGACTTGCGTTCCTTGCATAAAACTTGTGTAAAATGACATTGTTTAAATGGTTTCATGAGATTGAGATATATTTGAATGAATTTTGAAAAGTGTAGATGTACATGGGCAATGAGATCATTGGCTCGAGGGCCGAGCGTCGGGGTCAGGATACATGATATGATTAAGATTAGACTCGAGGGCCGAGTGTCAGGGTTAGGGCACGTGATCAGTGTGCCTAGCCTCAAAACATGCTCGAGTCACGGCATTTGAGGGCCGAGCGTTAGGTTTAGGGTACTCGATGGGTACGCCTAAGCTCAGGACCTACTCGAGTGGCCAGTATGCCTGACTCAGGACCCGTTCGAGCAATGACCATAGGTGGGTTTGCTCATTTGACCTTAACCTAGATATAGTTTTTAACTAGCATGGATTTGAGATGTTTTTTGAAACTGTTGCATTGTTTATAACTTTTTTCATACTATGCCATGCATTCGAAATTTATTGCTCATGCATACATGCACTATTTTGAAATGCTAGTTATGGTTGACATGCTGGTCCTACTACCTGCTGAGCCATGTTGACTTAGGTTCACTACTTTATTAATATTCCAAGTTCTTTAATGGCTGATAAAGGAAAAGACATGGTGATCGCCTAACTCCCTGACGCTTTCTGTTCCTTTTCTAGTCTTTTGATTTAGAGGTTGGTCATTCCTTGTGTATGTATAAATGATCAACTTTGTATTTTGGACAAAACAGACATGTAATATAATATTTACTCTTCGTATGTTGTTTAATTTTGCTCTAAGCCTTTC
Organism: Tinospora cordifolia; assembly: GCA_030144865.1. Lineage (NCBI taxonomy): Eukaryota > Viridiplantae > Streptophyta > Magnoliopsida > Ranunculales > Menispermaceae > Tinospora > Tinospora cordifolia. The sequence continues at coordinate 14,937 of JAJIYU010006595.1, forward strand.
AATTATTCTAATATCATTTGTTGTATGAGATTGGAAAAGGGCTTAACAGTGGTTGGGCAAACTTGACACGGTGAGTGCGTTCGTCGGGCCACTATGCTGGCCAGGCTGCCCTTTGGTCTATAGAAGGGGTCCTGACAATAATGGCTAAAATATGGAGATTTTGGTAACTTTAAGTGGTGCTTTAGTAAAAAAAAAAAAAAAAAAAAAGAGAGGAGAAAAACGTGTGATTTTTTCTTATCTTGAGGGTCTACTTCTTTGATCTTCTTGTGCTCCTACTCGGATGTCTTTCCTTTGCAACTCTAGGGTGATAAGATGGTGAGAGGATTTTTTTTTTTTTTTGGTGAAAAATTTGAATGAGCAAAAGAAGATGATTGAAATAGTTAAGATATTTATAGGGAATTGTTAAGTGTTCATGTAAAGTGTGAGAACAGATATTGACTCTTGGATCTTGAGCATATTGGACATCTAAGATAACATTCCTAGGGTGGCTACGATTTTTTTTTTTCGGATTCCTTCCTATTTCTACTTAATGCATGAGATTTTCTTATTTTTTTTTTTCATTTCTTAATTCTCCTCCTCTTTTCAAAAATTTTCTGACCATAATACATTCTCCTTTATTTCTCTCATTATGGGTCATCCCATGTTGCAAAGTTTAAAAAAAAAATATTTCCTCATTATTTAACTTTTAATTATAAAAAATCTATTTCTTTAAGGAAGGAGTTTGAACTAGAAACACAAATTTTGAATTTAAATATCTATATTTTTTTAACGCCTAGTTTAAATTAGTAATTCTATGGTCCTTGATGCATCTTAATTTGATGGGCCAACAGAAAAAATTTTATATGTCTTGATCTAATTTAATGTACATTACAGTAATATATAATTATTATTTGAGATTATTATTAAAGTATTTTTTGTTTACGAGGTGTGATTATTTTTATGCAAATATTATTTATTATTTTTTAGGCACAAAGTGACCAATTCAGGTTTGATGAACTTAAAACCTCATGTTTTAAATTCATTGTTTCAACCAATTGGATTATTTAATCATTCATGTGAATAAAATATTTTATTTTATTGGTAAGGCTCTTGAGTTTAGGTTTTGATTTGTTTTTTCATTCAAGACCTATCAACCTTGTACTTATAATTATTTATCAATAAATTAATAATATTTAATATTTATTTATTCATATATTTTAAAAACAATTAATATTTATAAAATTTATTATTTATTTGAAAATTCCTAATTTTCGTGGGCATTGCATTATGTGCTCAACTTACTTCAAGTTGGCTTTGCTTCGCCTATTTATTAAGGGAAAAACACATTTCTATACAAGAAAGTAGAAATAATTACATAAATACTGCTATTTTCATTTTTGTATATATACCAGAAACTTAATATCAAAAATACCAGAAACTATTGATTAACAAATATTAGTATAATATTAGTATACAACTAGTATAACATTGGTATGACTTTTAGTTTATAAACAATAGTATAACATTATTATACATTGTTGCAAAAATTATCAATTAGGAATTATTAGTATACAAAAAATTGGTATACAATCAATATAACCTTAGTATACTGTCGGTACACACTGATATAACATTTATCTTATAAATAATGTTATACAGTTGGTATAATATTGGTATATTTTTAATATATTAATGTTCTAATATATTATCAGTTACAATAACATTAGTATACCAACTTTTGGTATATAGTATAACGACCCGTATTAGCAAGCATTAAGTCAACGGGTTCTACATGTATTTTTATGTATCAATAAATGAATTATAAATAAAAAAATATAATTTTATGAAAATACGTGATTTTTTAGTAATGATATTAATTAATGTGTGTATTAATTAGAAAATGAGTTGCTTAAGAAAAAATTAAAATAAATAATGCTAATGATGGAAATACATACTTAATGGGGCTTAGTTGAAAAAAAATTAAATGTATATATATATATATATAGAGAGAGAGAGAGAGATAAGGGTGCTTGGTTGGAAAAAACAAAAATTAAATATATAAGAAGATAATATAAGATTTACGATGTGAGAGATAAGAAAAAGTCATTTTTGTTGACATGTTTGGATGCATGAAACCCACCAAACACCCCTATATAAAACTTTGCTCATTTTCATTCTTGTTCATCCCTCCTTCTCACAACACTACACCATCCACGGGAAAAAAAAGGAGAAAAGAGAGAACGTCAAAAAAAAAAAAACGGAGGAAAGAAGAAGAAAATAAAAGAAAAGAGGAAAAGAAAAGCTGCACCTTTTCGAGGATTCGACATTTTGGTTAAATTACTTTTACCTCTTTCCAATTCAGAATTATTGTAGAAGTTATACATTATAGTTTTTCTATTGTAATTTTTAATACAAGTGCTACCCAATTGTGTGATCTAAAACTAGGGTGTAATTTTCCTATGAATGAAACTACACAATATATATATATATATATATATATATATATATATATATATATATAAATGTAGATATGTACTTTACTTGTACCCATTTAGTCCCTAAGAATTTATATGGTAGTTAGAAGTCGATGCCTAGGGGTATCTTATTAGCATTGGAATTTTAGTTGGTGGGTGCTGAAATGTTTAAAATGAAATTCTGAACTCAATGACACTGAAATTAGGATTTTTGGAGGTCAATTGATATATTAAATTTGCATTTATGCGATTTGAGGATTACTTAATAAATATAGAAAAAATGTATATGGGATAAAATAATGTTAAATAATAGAAAAACACGTTATATAATATTATATAACATTATAAAATACTTATCTAAAAAATGTGTAATATAGGAAATAAATAATTTTTTCTTATTTACTATATTGAACAACCAAATTTATGAAAATGGTTGGTTATTATGTACCAAAAGTGGGATACATATCAATAGTACAGATTTTTAGTATTTTGGGTCAATATTAAGGGCTTACTGACACAAATTGACCTTGTTGACCATCTTAACCTTGTCGATTAGATAGGTCAACGAGTGTTAGGTTTAGTTAGAGTTGACTGTATAGACCAAAATTGACTGTGTCAATCCTTTAATTGACCAACTACCATCAAGTTAGATTTGAGTCAAGTTTCATATAGATATTAAGAAACTACGTTGATCACGCAGAATCAAACGTCAGTGGGATGCGACTGGCCGAGTGGTCGTTGTACCTAGAGGTAAGTTCTGGTTAGGTCTATCAATTGGCTCCCCTACAGAGGATCCGAGGCCGCCATACATGAGGAATGAGCTGGTGAATCCTTATGATATGATATAAGAATACACCTAACCATCGGATATACTTGCTCGAGTGGATTTATTATTGGTTTGTAGCTATTGAGAGCTTCAGCATGTGTTTTCAACATTAAAACCATTTTCAAAATGGAAGTTGCTCGGTTGCATTGTGGATTTAGCATACATAACTATTGCATTCACTTGCATTATTATTATTGTGCATGCATACATGGCATTATTTTCTAGAAATCTTATTCCAAGTTATAAATTAGGTTACATTACTCACTTAGCTACTGTAGATAAAATTGGTTCACTACTCTAACATTTCAAGTTCTTCTTCTGTTATAGATAAAGGGAAGAAGGTGGTCATTGCGTAGAGCACACCTCATTTATTTTTGGTAGGTTTCCTCATGTGGTTTACTATTTTGAGAGTTGGTATGATGTATAAGAATTTGGGGAAACATTAAAGATATTTTGACTTAGACAATTTTCGCTGCTACTACATTTAGGAGACTGTATATATATATTTGACTTTTATTAAATAAAATTACTATAATTATTTGTTCTAGTTGCTTTCGCATTTCTCATAGTTACTCTAATAGTGTTGTGTATGGTGTTATGAAGAAGCTTAATAGTGTTTTGGGGAGCTCAGTTTGGAAATAAGTTTGTCAAAACATTGTGCTTATTGGTTTGTCTTTCTCCCTAGGGAAGGGGTCCCGACAATGTTGGTATCAGAGCCCAAGGTTTTTCAATTAAGGAATAACAATTGTTGTTAACCTAGGAAACCTCAGAGTAATCGTGGAAGTTTGGAAACCCTAGAAAATGACTTAGAGTAGCATAGCGGAATTATGGACAAAACCTTTCTAACTTCTAATTGACAAGAAGAGGAACCGAGTGAGAATGACCACATCATGAGGGGAATTTGACTATCATTGGAAGTTAGTGAGTTCTAAGACTTGAAATTGAACCTTGTGGATTAGACTATCACTTGGAGATAGACACTTTGTAGTTTTGTTTTTAATCAAGGTATTAGTTTAATGTTATACAGACCATGATGCCTCCTCAACCTGAGAGACCACCTAGGATCTCAGAGTCGGTGCCACCACCACTTCCAATTGAGCCCTAGCAGGATCCCATATAGAGGCTTGAGGCTATGACCACTGCATCTATGGAGGCTATTCAGGCCCAGATAGCCTTGTTGAGAAAAAGACTAGATAGGATTAAGGTTAAGAGATAAAGGGTTGAGCCAGTAGCACCCCCTGCATTGGTTGTACTTGAGATTAGAATGGATAAGAGGGTCGTAGACTGCATAGAGGTAGCTACAGTGAGACAAGGAGATGAGGCTACTTATGACCGCCTCCTAAAGAGGTTTTTAGATTTGAGACCCAAGGAGTCCATGGAGATCTGAGCTTGGACACAACAAAGAACTAGTTTTGCAATATTGAAAAGAACACTGAGACATCGAAGTTCTCTGAAAAAACTAGGTACTTTTTGCGACGCACATGCTTGAAGTTGACACCGCAATCTGGTGGAAGGCTACTCAAACTATAGATGAGAAAATTACTACATAAGCTTGTTTTAGAAAATTATTTTTGAGTGTTTATGTCTCTGAGATAGCGAGGGAGCATAAGAAGGTGGACTTTTTTGATACTATGACAGAACGACATGTTGGTAAAGGAGTATAACCACATATTTCTCCAACTAGAAGCTTATGCGCTTGAGTTAGTGGGTAACCCGAGGGAAAAAGTAGGATGCTTCCATCACAGACTGAGGGCAAATATTAGGCAGGAGACATCAACATCTACTAAGGCCACTTTTGAGACCATCCAGAGGTAGGCGCTACAATTTGAAACTGATGGTAGAGATAAGTGCCCAATGGTCCAAATAGTATAGAGTGCCACAGTATAGACACAACTGCAGTTATAGTCCCAGACATTGACTCAAGATGGTTACATGGTGGATCTCGAGCAGTTAGATACCCGAGGAAGAGGAAATACCTAGGGGGACTGTTAAGGACCCCGCAAGTGTACGGGATCGCAATAGTAATATCGGTGAGACCGGGTATCGTCCTCAGGGAACGTATAAAAACCAACTATCTTAAAGCCCAATTTACTATCGATTTAAACTTTATTAAAGCTACAAATTCGATTGTTTGAGAATTATAATGAAATTT
>JAJIYU010006596.1:0-20412 GCA_030144865.1 Tinospora cordifolia
TTCTCACAACCATCCCAATATAATATCAGAGTGCAAAAACATAGAAAATAATATCAAGCATGATTAAGCATGGGGATGGCATGTCAACTAGTAGTAATATGATAAAACTCATAAAGAATAAAATAGTTTGACGACATGGCCTAAGTTCAAATCTTTGTCTCTCACCTAGAAACAAAATCAAGTCAAACGTGCGGCCACTCCCACTTTCAATATTCGGGGACTAGAACATTACTTTTATTCTTTTTTTCTCACAACCATCCCAATATAATATCAGAGTGCAAAAACATAGAAAATAATATCAAGCATGATTAAGCATGGGGATGGCATGTCAACTAGTAGTAATATGATAAAACTCAAAAAGAATAAAATATTTTGACGACATGGCCTAAGTTCAAATGAGTCAAGTAACCAATACTTGGCACCATGGAAAAATTTAATAAATAAGTCAACCAAACATAAATCAAATGTGGGTCCCATGCCCTACAAACGAAAATGGTAAATGGACTCCTAATCCTATACTTCAACTATTGGAAGGTATATTTGAACTACAAAATTGGCTCCTTCACTTTTTAGCATAAGTGTCTTCAGTGACTACTTGAAAAATAGATTAGTGTGGTGAACTCAAGAGCCAATGGATCATATACAACACATCTCAAACATTATTAAAGTTAGAAACATAACACATGCAAATTCTAATAAATCATTAGGCGTTTCAAACATTTCAATTATTTAAGTTGACGTTAAGACCGAAATGAATCTCCTTGGTATTCCCTTATATCCTAACTCTTGGAAGTAATGCCCTAAAGGCTAATTCCTCATCATGACACAACTTTAGAAGTGAGGTTTCACTTGATCCTCAGTTCTATCTCAACTACTGCCACAATAGCATAGACACTTGCCTAGGGTAGAGAAATACCCATGATGATGCTAGACTACTGCCACAGTATCTGTATCATTACCCCGGTATGTGGTTGACTCTTCATTGTCTTTATTTAGTAACCACTAGCATGCACAATTTATCTCATCATCACGGTACATGCATACATTAAACATGTTGATAAATTATCATGTTTTAGGTCACATAGATCATGTTATCCAATAATTAGCATAGATGGCATACTGTTATAGTAGTGTTTTAATAATAGAAATAACATAGCATGCTGTCACAGTACCATAAGTAGGCATTCATACAAAAAGGTATCACTACAATCCTAGTGTGCTTCTTAGCTCATAAAAGTAAAAATACAGTCATGCTTTACATTCGAAACAAAAATTAATATTGAAGAGAGTGTACAGTCATTTCCACCTGTTCCTCACTCAGTTCCTTCTACATCCTTGCTTTGCTATTCCACTCATCATGTATCCTTAACCTTTCGTGATAACATAATGATTTAATGTGTTAACACACAGTCAAATGTTTCCCTACTTTGTGTCGCGTAAGGTATGCTAATGGGCCATAGTAGTTACATGTTATTGTAATTTCTTTTTGAGTATTGCAGTAAAGGGGCGATATTGTGGTCATCATGGTTTTTGTGCACAAAAGGTCTGAAAATGAGACATACACTATGTTACTGTGGTACTTCTTGCAAGACCATGGTACAACGAGATTGTTTTTCATGTGTACAATGCACTACAATGTTCAATACCATAGTAGTCACACGATCTCTCAAAATCTGCATTTCCTTTGTAGTTCCCTTGTTTCTCTCATGCATGGAACTTTGATGCATTGAATTGTAAGCCTAAAACATGAAACATACACAGTAAAAAATTATACTTTGCTGTTCAATGTCTTCTCTGTCGTTCTCCTATTGTTCACCTTTGTCAAAATACTTTAGACTTGGCCAACATATTGTTTCAATAAAAGAGTATTTGCACTTCCTTTAATAGCAAGATTATGATAAAACTAAATAGATTTCATTTGAATCTAACCCTTACCTTCGTATATTCATCCGTAATGGTGCCTCAATTCATGTTCTTCACAACCTACGCACTTTCCTTTGACTGTGTTTGTGGAGTAGCTAACAACGTGACGGGAGAATTAACACCAATTTGATATGCATGAGAAGGACGGAGAGTCATAGAGGTGGCTAGGCCAAGCGATTACATAAAGAATTGTGTGATTAGGGTTCCTTGCGCGTACAATATATAGATAACCTAGCGCTCTAGAACTTTAATTTTTGATCTTCAATCGTAGTGCCACAGTATCACATCCCAATATTGCAGTATTTGGGACTATTTCTAATCTCGAATTGTAATATATCTTTTGGGCACCGTAGTAACACATTTATGCCCCAAAACTATGAGTTTTCTAATTGCATTACTATGGTATTACGTCTCAGCACTGCAGTGACACATCTTCATCCCAAATTTGGTGTTTTCAATTGCAATGCTGCGATAGCCACATGAACACTTCATTTTTCCATTTAACGCTACATTACCACTATACCCAAATTGATACTGTGGTAGTCATGCGAATATATATATTTGAGAGAATTTCTAAACTTTTGAGGTATTACATAAAGGCCTTTTCCTCTTATTAGCATGGCCTTTTTTTTTACTTATTTTGAATTTGTTTTACCTTTGTGTTCATCTCCTCCACCATTTCTGGTCTTATGAGCACCTGATTCTCAAAATTGGCCCAACATGATGGTGATTTATAGGGTTGATCATTGAGCGCTTGATATGGAGCCATTCGTATGCTCGCTTGATAACTGTTATAATAAGGGAACTCTACTAAGTGTAAATACTTGCTCCAATTGCCCTTGAAATCAAAGACAAAGGCTCTCAACATATCCTCCAGGACTTATCTAATTCTATCTGACTGCCCAGTAGTCTAAGAGGAAAAGCAGTGCTCATGGTAAGTCTACTTCCTAGCTCCTTTTGTAAACTTGGAATCTTTGTTTGACACAATGGTCTTGGGAACACCATATAGCCTCACTATTTTCTTGACGTACAACTCTTTAAGTTTCTAATCAAATCTGTAGATCACATAGGTAGGAAGTGAACTACTTTTGTTAGATGATCTACAATTACCCATACGATGTCCTCCCCTTTTTGGTTTCTAGGTAGGCTGCTAATAAAGTCTATTTCAATATTATCCCACTTCCATTTTGGTATTGGAAGTGGTTGCAACATTCCTAAGTGTTTTCTGAGTTTGACCATTACCTACTGATAGGTCAAACATTTAGAGACATACTTGGCTACATCTCTTTTCATGCCTCTCCACCAATACACTTTGCTGAGATTCTGATACACCTCATCACCTCCTGGATACATCGTCTAGTATAGTTCTTCCACTCTTCCTACTCTTAGGTCCACAAATTCTATTCCCAAGCCTAAGCGTACTTGCAACATCAATTTTGATGTTAGTGTTTGCCTCGTATGACACCCTCAATCAGATCAATAATCCATTTTTCTCCTTTTGGTTCATCTCTTATTTAGACTAAGAGATCTGGTTGGCAAGTCATAGCATGTTGATATACCTGCTCCCCGTTTGTGATCCCCATTTATAATCATTGATCAATTGGTATATTTGCCCCTTTTTTCATCCCTCTTGTTGAACTTCATGTTAAGTGCATCGGCTACCACATTAACCTTTCCTGGGTGATAGTGCAACTAAAAGTCATAATCTTTTAAGAATTCTATCCACCTCTACTATCGAAGGTTTAATTCATTTTAGGTATAAATATACTTCAAGCTCTTATGATTTAAGAATAAATGGAAACTCTCCCCATAGAGATAATACCTCTAAATCTTCAATGCAAAAATAATTGCTGCCAACTCTAGATCGTGTGTGGGATAGTTCTGTTTGTGGATCTTCAACGAATGGGAAGCATAAGCTATTACCTTCCCCTCTAGTATCAACACAACGCCCAAACCATTTTGTGAAGCATTGGTATATAAGATATACCTCACATCGTGAGTTGGTGTAACTAAGATGGGTGTTGATGTCAACCTCTTCGAATGATTGTTCGTGTTTTTCATCCCAATTAAATTTCTCTCCTTTTTTGGTTAACTTGGTCATTGCTCCGGCTAGCTTCCAGAAGTCTTGGATGAACCTACTGTAATATCCTACCAAACTAAAGAAGCTTATGATTTTTGTGATTGTCTTAAGTTGTTTCTAGTTTGATACTGCCTCAACTTTATCAGGATCTATAAATATTCATTTTCCTAAAACAAGCATGGCTAAAAAACTTGACCTTCTTTATCTAGAGCTCACACTTGCTAATCATATCATAAAGTTCATTTCTTCTAAGAGTCTCCAAGACAATCTTCAAGTGTTCTACATGCTCAATCTCTAATCTATAGTAGATCATAATGTTATCAACAAATACCACAACAAACTAATCTATATATTTCTTAAACACTCTGTTTATCAAATCCACAAATGCAACTAGTGCATTGGTCAAACCGAACGACATCTTTGCGAATTCACCCATATCCAGTTTTGGAGGTTGTCGTATGTATGTATGAGTCATGGATCCTTAATTGGTGATATCCTAACCTCAGATCAATCTTGGAGAAGTGAGTGGCTCCCCTCAACTAATCAAATGCGTCGTCTATTCTGGGCAATAAGTACTTGTTCTTTGTCGTTAGTTGGTTTATCCTCTGGTAGTCTAGACATAACCTCATGGGTCCATCCTTATTTTTCACAAATAGTATTGGAGCTCCCCATGGTGATTCACTAAGTTTGATAATTCTTCTCATGGAGCTTATTTAACTGTGTCGTCAGCTCAATTACTTATACTGGTGCAATTGTATAGGGTGGAATGGCTATTGGATCAGTGCCTGGATGTAACTCAATCTTGAACTCCACCTATCTATGTGGTGGTAGTCCCGATAGATCATTTGAGAATACATCTACATATTCCCACACTACAAGTATATCTTGTATTTCTCTAAGTTTTTTTAGCATCCTATTCTATCAACTATTTGGAGTTTTTCTTTTGTTTTAAATTGTGTAGCATAGATAACATGGGACTTCTTGGTAATTTTTGCATCTTTCATCTTAAGTTGGCTCCCCAAAGGTAATATGATAGTCACCCTTGTCTCTAACAATCTATCTTGGCTTGGTGTTGGGCTAACCAATCCATACCCAGTATAATATCATACACATGAAAAGGAAGTACATAGAGATTAACTAAAATCAATTTCTCTCTAAATCCGAGGTTACATTTACATGGAATTCATTGTGGTCCCTATGGGTGTGGCTACATGCAATGTCACAGGTAATGGGCTTGTCACCAATTGTAATCTATCCACTAAGTGTTTAGAAATGAAAGACTTAGTGGCACTTGAGTCAAACAAGACTTTCACAACAACATTAAATAGAAGAAATGTACCATCTACTATAGGTGTGAGATTAGCTTGGCCATCAACAACATAAAGTTTGGTCAGATTCTGTGCCTAACCTTGATTTCGATTCTACCCCTAGTTCAATTATGGTTGGACCTGTGGTTGTTGCCTCTACTAGGGACGACCATCTTGTCCAAATGCCTGCTATTCCTATGGAGGAGCTAGAGCATTATTAGGATAGCTCTTGGCAATATGTCCTCTTTGGTGACATTGGTAGCACAACCCTTGCCTCTTAGCCTGTTCCCTCTATGCATTCCTACCATGGTATGTCTGTGTCTACTAGTTTTGTGGCCTATTATAATTTTGTGCCTAGTTCTAATTTTGAGGTGCTTTGTATCCATCCTATATATTTTGCCTCTTCTATGATGCTCTTGTAGCTTGCTTTGGTTATGACTGTTTATTTTCCTCTGCCCTGACTCATTGGTATTTTTATCTCTTGTGTCATTACCCCTTGTTCTTGCTATTATCTACAAGCCAAAAGTCATTTAAGTATCCAATAGGTCAACATGATATCATAAATGATAGGTTTCAATATATAAGGAACATCATAACTTTACTTCCATTCAATCTAAGTCATACGAACCCCCTTTTTTCTCTATTTTGGATACTAAATGCTTTTGCAACTTGTGATAATTGTCATCTTTCATATCTCGATTCATAGTTTTTCATTCTATTATCAAAGTCATTTTCCTCAAGTCGTTTATACTACCATGATTCTTGATTTTTGTTTTTAAGTTCTCTATTTATTCAGTGGCCTATCAATTTATGCTTCTAAGTTTGAAATTGAGGGTGTTAAGTCCTCAAGTTTGTTTTGGGTACAAGATTTGTTTGGTCTCATATAATAGTATTTAATATCATAATATCAAAGAGCATGCAAGCAACCATTCAATCAATACACAATTCATGTTAGCATAGGGAGATTTCCAAGCTTCCATCTATGCCTTCTAGTTCAAGTGTCCCATACCAGTCTTGCCCGCTGATACATCCAAACAATTTTGCAAATGTCTCAATGACTAAGGTTTCCCAAGTACTACTATACTTAACCATCACATACTAGCTAAGCATAGAGAAACAAGCTCTTCCATAGCCACCGACCATTCACCAACCATGGCCTGTCAATCTCTAAGTCTAGGATTTTTCCATATCTTTAATTCTTACGCGTCCTATACCACGCAAAAACTAGAGATATAGGATCGTCTTGATCTTGTGTCATGACCAAACAAGTATTTTTTATTCACACATTTTAGTCTCTAACCTATGTCCTAAAAGTTTTTACTTATGATTCGCTGTGCTTTATTGACAACATCCTAGCCTCTTCCCATGGTCTCTTCTCCTAGACCTAAGGTTTCAATACTTGGCTGAGTGGTTCCTCCACCGAACCAACAACCTTTCATCAACATTAGATACCACCTTCCACATCTAATTAAACATCTTGCCTAGTAAGTCAAATAAACATCAAAGTAAACATTTATCCAATAATTAATATTTAGCACAATACTCTATAGTTTAAGCTCCCATCTTGCCTAGTAACCTACTGACGGAGGTTTGATATCATCTTTGTAACACCCCAGCTCTCGGTCCTTTCATTTTTGTCAAATTGGGTCATGCATGGAGAAATGCGCTCATTCTACATTAATTATCATTACACGTGTCACCGCTGAGAACTAGGACGTTACTTTTCTTACCTTCAAATCACAAACACATTATAAACCTTATGGACACACTAGATCTCACGCGTATGATTCACCAGTCCTTTGAAAACACCAAGATGTAACCCATAGAAAAATAAGAGATAATCAGATAAGTGAACCATTAACTTCAACATTTAAAACTAAATAAAACATGAAGTACAATTTCCAAATGGAATCTCTAAAACATGGCATGTGTAACTAAAATCTAAACCATAAAGGAAATCAACAACATAAATAAGTCTGGAGGGCCATGTGCCTAGTCTAAACCACGTACCCAAATGAAAGTATCGTAAACAACCTCCATAGTGTGGTTTACAATTAACTAGTAAGATATTCTAGAGACGTTGGTCAACAAACACTAGCTCAACTGTCACCTGAAATGAAAAAGTTGGATGAGCTTCAGAGCTTAGTGGATCATACATAATAGATCAATATCATTATTTAAATCAAACACAAAACATGCAACAACTTATTGTGAATTATGTGTTTCAAATACTAAAATGTTTAACACTTTTTAATTAGACCGAAGGGCCTAACCGTGGTGTTTTGTCATCATCATCATATCAAACAAAAAGAGGGTAAGTGCAATCAATACCAAATTCCAATGAAATACGAGGACACACCCATCACCCAACCCAAGAACGAAAGACACCCATCGCTCCATCTCCAAGAACGAGGATCACACTCATCATTCTATCAACATAAACTATGGACAAACTCGTCATTCCTGTTAACGAGAACACCCACAGTGATACCCCAAGGACCATTGTGATGGTACATGGTTCAAATCTTAATTTAACATGATTGGAATTATACAACCACTCATTTCATCATGATACACATATTTATATCACTTCATCATTAAACATACATCATTTATACATGTAAATTTGACATGATAAACATCTCATGATATCTAGGATAAGGTCATGCATATCTCATGTTATAATAGCATGTAATCATCAAGCATGGATAAAACAATCATGTTATTCAATGTTCATATAAAACATATGAAATCATGGCATCAAATCATTATTCAAGTGCACCCTAGCATGCTCCTTGGTATTCAAGCAATGTAAACATAAACCATCTTCAACATTAAGATTTAAATAATATTAGCGAGCGAGGTGATCCTTCCACCTATTGTTTTGTTCCCTTGGGCCCTCTTCTTCTCGCTTCAATAGCCTTGAATCCTCAACCTTTCAATACTAAAGCTATTCTCTTAGTATTTGATACAATTCTAATGTTCTTAGATCATAATCTAATGATTACTTCATCATGGTGGTGTGAGCTATGAAAAAGAATCCCAATAGATATGTAATAGTGTGTTTTCCCTTTTGTGTACTACGGTAGAAGGGAGGGGTACAATGATAACTAGAATGGATAGGTGAGAGGCGAAGGGAAGAAGTTGACGCATTACTACAATAGCCAGATTGTACGTAAGAAAACAAAAATAGGTCTTAGACGTGTTAGCGTGGTAACGAGGGGACTTTAATCGCACTACTGTGGTAGTCATGTGATTTCCAAAAAATGCATTTTGTTTGTGTATTTCTTGTTTCTTCTAGGCCATGTTTGGTAGGGAGGATTAAAATAGGATAGGATAATTTTTTATCCTATCCTATGTTTGGTGCTACATAGGATAGGATAAAAATTTATCCGAGCCCACATGAGTTATCCTATGTTGATAGGATAACTCAATCCCACTATTTTTGGTGGGATTGAGTTATCCCACCAAAAAAAGAAATTTTTTTTTTGACTTTTATTTTTTTAAAAAAATTATTTTTAAAAATATTTTTATCCCATCCTATCTCATCCTATCCTATCCCACCAAAATAATCCTATCCCATCCTATGCAACAAACGGGCCCCTAGTGTATGGCATTTCGATATATTGAACTTAAAACCTATAAACATGCGTTTTAATGGGCATAAGAGTTATATACCTTGTTCCTACTCATCATCCCCCTGTTCACCTCGAATGATGTCTTAGACGTGTGAGGATTCTGATGTATGTATATATATATATAACAATGGGTGAGTATAAACATGAATAGTGCAAAATCACTGATAACATGTAATAGCCTGAAAACTATGTGCTTGATGAAATGAGATCCAATGTCTATTCAGTGAAATTTGGATACAGAATGAAACTAGGCTCATTTTGGGCTAAATTTGGCAAGTTTTTAGAAGTCTCATTTGGTGACCCTTAGGGACCCAAAACAACTTGAAATGAAGTAAGGTGACATGAACTAACTAATTGACAACATATCCAAAAATTAAAACAAATGGTCAAGATTAGGATTTTCATTTGCCAAATGCCCTTTAGGGAGTCCAAATTAGAAAATTGGCATTTAGGGTACTTCGCGGAATCAAAATGACCCAAAACCAAACAAAATGTTATAAACTAACAAAACAAATAACATATCAAAAAATTAAGACAATTCTCCAAGATTTAGATTTTCATTTCATAGTATCTTCAGTGGGTTCTAAAAAAGGAAAGTATATGAAAACCACTTTAGGCAAACCATATATTAAAATTCATAATTTTTTCATGTGATTTCAAAACTATAGATTATAAATCATAATTCTTTGTAAATAAGGAGATATTAATTTTTTATTATATTTTTGTGGACCCATGAATGCATGGCCACCCATAAACATATGCAAGTCACATGGGTGGAACACCATGATCATGGACACCCTCACCCTGTGCCATGTAAATGATTCCATAATTTTTTCATGGGATGTTTCCATTATTTGAAACCATGAAGAATGATCACATGTGCCATGTAAATGATCAAATATGCCCACACCTATAGAAACCACGAAGAATGATTCCATGCACGAAGATAAATGATCATGTATACCAAGGTTACATATAAAATGTCTCATATGTGTGTTTGTGGGCACACATATGACAAATCCAAGATAGAAGTTTAGTAGAGAGTGGCTGATTTAAAGATATATAGAAAGATTCCTTCAACTAGAAAAATCAGAAAATAGAAACTTACCTCATGCTCACATGTGTAGCCAAGAAAGGAGAGAATCCAAGGGAAATAAGAAACATTCCAAAGCTTTGTTTTTGTGAGCCCGTATAGGAACCTTATTTGATTTCATGAATCACAACATATTAGAATGTTTCCCTACTGATAGAGGACATCCAAGAGAGATTAGAATATAATATAAACTTATTTTGTGTTCACACAATAGTTAGGAAACTAAATAAGATTCATATATGGTGCTCACACTTTGATTGGAAACATTGGTGGTCCCACTTGTCCAAACCATGGGATTCACTTGCCCAAATCAATGAAAAGTGTCTTCATTGTGTATAAAAAGATTCTCATTGTGTGTGATGTCCAAACCATCTCCATGGTGCTCAAGAACATCTATATAAACCTCCTCTTGCTCACATTCATCTCATTTTAAAACAAAGAGTTGACACTTCCATCTTTGCTTGTTCTAAGCCCTCTTCTTGGCACTTCTTCTCACTTCTCTTTTCTCTCTTATGTTAAAAGTTCTGATTTTAGTATTTTAGAGAGTTGTTGAAGTAGTTTCTATTGGTGGTTAAAAGTTCTTAAAGTTCTGAAGGTGGTAGATAAGGGGAACCTCTGGTTTCAAAAAGAAACTCGAATTAAGGTGAAGGAGATTTCTTAAAACTCTACTTGATATCTTAAGTTTCTAGCATGTTCATACTTGATATCTTAAGAGTTGACACTTCCCTCTTTGCTTATTCTAAGCCCTCTTCTTGGCACTTCTTCTCACTTCTCTTTTCTCTCTTATGTTAAAAGTTCTAATTTTAGTATTTTAGAAAGTTGTTGAAGTAGTTTCTATTGGTGGTTAAAAGTTCTTAAAGTTTTGAAGGTGGTAGATAAGGGGAACCTCTGCCGGATTCAACAAGAAACTCGAATTAAGGTGAAGGAGATTTCTTAAAACTCTACTTGATACCATGCTATGCCTAGATTCCATGCTTAGGTTTATTTTGATGTTTCAAGCATGATGTGTTGTTTCCATGCTTTCTTGAATGTTTAAATTCTGAAATTTAGTATTTTGATATTATTCCATAAATATGTGTAATTGAATATGAGAGATTGAAGGTAAAAACCATGTACTGTCATAGTAATCCGTAGGGATGCTATGGGTGTTCTTATCACATACTTCGAGTATGTGGTTGCGGGGCACAACTGAGGGGTAATGGAAAGTAACAAAAGAATTGTCTTTCTACCGTAATGAGGGATATCTAAATTAACAACATCAAGGGAGTAGACTCCCTTTCAGTCTTAACGTTAATTACAACCAAAAAGTAGTGTGAATCGCTTAATGCATGAAAGTGTTTGAATTTGGATGTGCTATTGACTTAAAATAGTAACTCCATTTTTTTAGTGAATGATCCACTAGCTATATGCTCACCCCTTCCTTTTATATTTCAGGAAATTGAATTGCATGAAGACTATGAATTTTTGAAAGTCTATTTTTAAAAAGTTTATATTGTAAGGGCATAGTGTCCAAAATTTTAAAATAAAGACTTCTGCTGAATTTTACTTTTGAATTTTAGAGTTATGTACTCAACCTTTTTATTATTTGAATTCCAAGCATGTATCCCTTAATTTTATTCAATGAATAAAGATTGAAGTATTTCTTTTATCTCTCTTGTAATAGTCTTATTAAATTAAAGTTAAATTATTTGGGTTGTGTGCTCATTGAAAAGTAAGAAGACTTGAGGTAATGAAATGTGACACAAGTTGTGTACCTATAAATGTAACTTTGGACCCAACCTGCCTTGTGGTTGAGCTTAAACCTGTCTCTTGGGGGAAATAGTGTTACATAGCAGATATGTATTCCATGTGAACTAACCACATTACCTTCGTATTACAGTTTAGAAATGCGTCTTAGCCTGAATCTTTACTACTTGTACAGTTCTTCTCCTTTCCTTTGCTTTCGAGATAGTTTGGGATCATTAGGATGGATTAAAATCAGCCTAGGATGTGTTTGGGAGGAGGATGAATCGACTGATGATAGTTGGAAGGGTTTGTGGGAGGGTTTGCAGGACTGTATATCAAAATAAATGAGAATTATGGTTTTTGCACAAGAATGGTTACTTATACAATCACGTATTACCGCAATAACGTGATACACTACCATGATAATCATGCATTACCATAGTAGTTAAGTTTACGTTGAATATCTGAGTTATTTTGGGGTTTTTGTTTGCATTACCATCTGAGTTATTTTGGGGTTTTTGTTTGCATTACCATGGTAATCCCAATCATTATTGCAACAAGTCTTTTTTGATATTTTGTCTTTTTGCCAATATTTTCATGTTTATCCAAATATATATATATATGTATTTGATATTTATTTTAAGTTGATTAACACTTGTATTATGTGATTATGAAGAGTTTATAAGTTTTATTCATTTATTCAAATTATTTCATATTTATTAACTCAAAAATTCTATAAATGGTTTATTAACTTTTGGGGTATTACATAACGTTAACCTAAACAATTGAACTGTATGAGGCACTTAATGCCTGATACGTGCTTGCATGTTTTATATTTTGACTTCAATAATGCTAGAGATGTTTTGTGTATGATCCGTCGGGCTCTTGAGCTCACCCCACTAATTCCTTTTCAAGTAATCAATGAAGGACTTGCAGTGACAAGTGAAGAAGAGTCATTGGTAGTAGATGTATGCTTCATTGATGAGGTTGTATAGGATTAGAAAGTTATTTCTACTTGTCAGTTGTAGGGCATGGGCCCCACTCACATTCATTATGTTTATTTAACTGTTGATGATCATTTATTTGTTGGAGTCGGCCATGAGACTAGGCATTTTATTAGTTGTAGGAACTTCAACTATGGGGGCTAGTATTTGATTATTAATGATGATAAGTCAATTATTTTATTTAGTTTATCATCCCAGTATTATTGTTTACTCGTTTTATGACTTACTCTATTGATGACTCTGATAAATTTGGAATGTGACCTAATACAAATTCACTAGGAGATGATAAGAGGGACAATAATATCCTAGTGCTCGGACGGTGAAAGTGAGAGTAACCGCATGCAAAGCAAGATTAACTACTCTTTATAATATGATTATGTTTCAAATTGAGGGACAATTGCACTGTTTGTGGCGAATGTGACCGGATTTTAGGGTTGGGGTGTTACAAAGTTGGTATTAGTGCATAGGCTATATCTTGCTAGGAAAAATCAATAAACTAAAACCCAAGGGTGGTGTTAGAGCTTAGTTAGTAGAACTACCAGGCAATATGTCTAGACTTAAATAGAGTTAATTTAGATTAGGAGTCTAGGGCTTAGATATTAGCCCAAGAATAAAGAAGGTTGAGTTTAACAAACAAAGGTGGCATTAAAGCTTGGTTAAAATACATACAGTATGAATGTTAAAGCCTAGACTGTAAAGTATTGGGCTAAGAATCTAAGGTTTAGACTATGAACTACCATTCCAATGGAGCAACTATACAGTAAAGATGTTGGACATTTAGGTCTAGGGGAATACCTTTGGTAGAGACTAGGGCGTTGTCAAGGTGACATAGTGGATCATGAATAAAAGATTTTAAGGCATAGGTTAGAATCTGAAAACACGTAATAACAAAACACTTGTTTGGTTAGGACACGAGATTGGGAGGATCCTATATCTTTGGTTTCTACGTGGTATGGGATGCATAAGAATTCGAAGATATGGAGGAATCCTAGACTCAAAGATTGAAGGGTTGTGTTTGGTGAATGGCCGGTGACTTTGGAAGAAATTGTTTTCCTATGCTTAATTGGTATGGGACAGTTAAGTATAGCAGGGCTTGGGAAGCATTAGTTGTTGAAACATTTGCAAAATTGTATGGGCATGGTGAGATTTTTGGGTGGAAGTCTTTGTCATCGGGCAAGGATGGTATGGGACATTTGAATTCAAAGACATGGATGAAAGCTTAGGACTCTATGCTAGCGTAACATTGTATGATCATATGCTTGATTGTTTGCTTGAATTCTTGCTTGTATAAAGATTTTGAAGTATGCATACCATGGTTTATAAATTCATTGAACCCAAATCTTGTACCCAGAAATGTCAGGGGACTTAGAAGCATAAACTAGTAGGCCACTAATTAGACGAGAACTTAGAGGCATGAATCTAAAGTCATGATAGCACAGATAAATATTTTAGTGATTTCTTCAATCAGTATTTGGTTGTAGATAATGGCAGGATCTAAGAGAAATGCCACAAGAGCTACTGCAACTGACGAAACTAAACCAGAAGGGTAGAGGGTGCAAGCTAATGTTGTTGAGGCTTAGATTAAGAATATGTTGACTCTTGAGTTGTTGATAGAGATCACTAGGAGGGACACTAAGCAAATTATGAGGGCACTACCACAGATACAGCTCAAAGAGGCTCCATAGCTAGAGATATAGATACAACACCATGAGAAGATCTAGGTGCAGCAGTAGGTACCCCCACCAGAGGTTCTAGTTCTTCAGAGGGTGTAGGAGGATGTTGACAATAAGGTGTTAAGGAAAATGCTAATTGAGTTATAGAAGCTCCCCCCATCTCAATTTGATGACACATCTGATAGCATACCGGTTGATCATTAGTACCACAACTCGATGAGCATCTGGACATGTTAGGGGCAACAAGTCCCCATGGAGTTGCGCTAGTTACCCATTAGTTTTAGGGACCAACTAGGAGTTGCTTGAGGATGTTGAAGGCAGATTCGAACCACAATGTCTAATAGATGAATTGGAATGAGTTTAAGGAAATGTTTTATGAGAAATTCTTCCTATAGGCTTTGCTAAGGCAAATGCAGTCTGAGTTCATCCGATTGAGTCAAAGAGATAAGACTGTAGCGGAATATGAGACCAAGTTGACCTAATTGCCTAAGTTTTTTCCTAAAGTGATCAGGGAAGAAAACATGAAGGCTAGCCGATTCGCCAATGGTCTCAAGATCAAGATCCAAAAGGGGATAATACCAATGGGCCTAAAAACATATAGGGACATTGTAGAAAAGGCATTGTTACTGGAACAAGAATTGAACTTCAAGCAGAAATTAAGGAACACAAATAAGAGGCTAGGCAACAACAGAGACTACCAAGGCAATCAGAAGAAGAAAAACAAGAACCAGCCTTAGAGGCATCACAATAATACCAAAGTAGACAAACAGGTAGCTCGAAGAAATAGAACATGCTTTAGTTGTTGCTAGAAGGGACATCTTGCAAAGGATTGCTAGAATCATGGGCCACATAGGCAGAGCCAAGGGCAAGGAAATGGTTAGGGTGGAAACCAAGGTGGTTGAGTCCAACAACTACCACTGCAACGACAACCCCAGCTACGACAACAACAATAGGGTAGACAAAACCAAGCTTGACAGTTCACTATATAAGACAGATAGGCAGACCCACCACAGGCCGTCGAAGGTACATTTCTATTAGTTAATGTTGCTATTAAAATATTGTTTGATTTGGGTGCCAGTAAGAAGACTAAGCTAAGATGTCACAACTAGTGACTTCCACACCTTAAGAACCATTGTATGTATCCACTCCAATAGGAACTAAAATAGTTGTTTAAAAAATCTTCAAATGTGAGTTGAGATATGGGGACAAATTAATAACTGTCCACCTTAGAATATTACCTTTCCAAGGGTATGATGTGATATTGGACATGGGCTGGTTGACTTAAGACCAGGCTCAGATCAACTGCCTAAGACGAAGGGTCGCATTGATTCTACAATCTAGTGACTTGGTCAAGATCTATAGAGATATGTAGAGACTAACATGGAGTCCTATGATAGCTATGTTGTACTATTTGAAACAGAGCAAGGACTTCAAACAATTGCTAAAAGAGGATACTAGGGAGCCTAAAAAGATTTATGAGACACATATAGTACATGATTATGTGGATGTGTTTCCTGATAAAACAACCTTTAGAACTTGACATGGGCACTTCGAGTTCACAATGATGTCGTTTGGTTTAACCAGCGCACCGGTTGCATTCATGGACTTGATGAACAAGTTTTCAGATAGTACTTGGACGAGTTCATAGTGGTGTTTGTGGATAATATCCTAATCTACTCCAAATCAAAAGATAAACATGTAGAGCACCTAAGAATTGTACTAGAGACATTAAGAAGGAATGAATTATATGCTAAGTTTAGCAAGTGTGAGTTTTGGATGAAGAAAGTCAAGTTTTTTGGCCACATTGTTTCAGCTGAAGGAATATCAATAGACCCTGATAAAGAAGAGGCAATGTTAGACTGGAAACAACCCAAGAACGTAACTAGGACCAGAAGTTTCTTAGGTTTAGCAGAATATTACCACAAGTTTATCCAAGACTTCTCAAAGTTAACTAGACCTATGACTAAACTAACCAAGAAAGGGGAAAAGCTCTTTTAGGATGAGAATCATGAGAAATAATTCCAAGAACTGAAGAAAAGCTTGAGTTCAGTCCCCATATTGGTCACTTCTACAAATGGGGTGAGATACGACCTATATACAAATGCATCTCAAAATGTACTAGGCGTTATGCTGATGCAAGAGGGAAATGTCATTGCTAATGCCTTGCAACAGTTGAAAATACATGAACATAATTACCTTATTCACGATTTAAAGTTGGCTGGAATTGTGTTTGCACTAAAGATTTGGAGGCATTAGCTTATGGAGAAGGATTTGACCTTTTCTCATATCATTAAAGCTTGAAGTATGTCTATACCCAAAAAGAGCAAAACCTTAGACAACAAAGATGGATGGAGTTCTCAAAGGACTATAACTTTCAACTACACTACCATATAGGAAAGGCTAATGTTGTAGTCGATGCCCTTAGTGAGAAATATAATAAAAGAAACGAGGAAAAAGGGCAGATGTACCAGTTAATTAGTGATTGCAACTTGGGGATAACCTTAGATGGAAAACAAGCATACGTATATGTTATGACTTGCCAATCAGATCTCTTACATCAGATATGGGATAAACAGAAGTATGATAAGTGGATAATCGATCTGATAGAAAGTTTCAGATAGAAACATCCTGATTTCAAGATCGATGCCGAGGACACATTGAGATTGAGAGACAGAATCTGTGTCCCAAAGAGTGGACAGAGTGGAAGAACCACATTAGATGAAGCTCATTAGACTAAGTATATGATACATCTAGGTGGTGATAAAATGTGTTAGAACCTCAAGAAAACATATTGGTAGGAGCTATGAAAAGAGACATAGCCAAGTATGTTTCTAAATTCCTAACTTGTTAACAGGTAAAAGTAGAGCACAGATAGCCCACTAGGATGTTATAGCCACTCCCAATCCTAGAACGGAAGGGGGATAACATCACCATGGACTTCATTAGTGGTCTATTAGAAACTAGAGGGGGCAAGATACAATTGGGTAATTGTGGATCGACTCACAAAGGTTGCTCATTTTCTACCTACATTCATTTTCAATTATCTCATGCCTTAATGGAATTTAAGAGTACTTAACTCAAATTTAGAAAACAAATTAAGTAAGGCAATAAAACAAGAGATAAAAGAAATTCAAAATATTTATCTAATCAAAATTGGAAAGTACATAATTTTCTAATTAACTACTATGACGGAATATTCAAAACTTGACACATATGCCTACATAGGAGCTTTCTAAAATAAAGAGACTATCACAATTTGCAATGTCGCCATGAATGATTCAATTTCCTAAAAATAAGAGAGGAAGGGTGAGCACATAGCCCATCTGATCCTTTTCAAACAACCAATTTTTTAATTTACACTAACAACACATCCATAATTTATACACTTGCATACATAAGGCGTTTCAAGCAATTTCATTGGACTTTTGGACTTAGGGCCTACTACCCACCAACAAAGTATTTTGGTCGTTACACCATGTGAAAAAATTACATGAAAATAACATCCATAATGACCCACATGTTCATTATGATGGTACATGGTTATTAATCATCATCATCTCACAATTAATCTCATATTCAAGAATCATAAAATAGGAGAAATAAATTTCAGAATATAATCAATCTAAAAATCAAAGCATGAATTGCCCAAAAACATGCATCATACATTGAAATAAACCTAAACATTGTCCTAGGCATGGCATGAATTAATGAATGTTTAAAATATGCTCATATACTAAACTAAAACTGAAATCATGATTAAATTTTTGAAATTAAAACATGAATGATTTTTGAAAATTAAACATGCAATGAACATGGTATTAATCTGAAGAAGAAAAGAGGAGGTTTTAGAAATCACTTCCACCTTAATTGCAAGTTTGGTGGAAATCCGATAGAGATTCTTTTCTTCAACACTTCAAGCACTTCAAGACTACTCAAGAACACTCAATCAAACACTCAAACGCTCAACAATACCTCAAGATCACTCAAGAACACAATGGTTGCCAAGAATAAGGCTAGAACAAGCTAAGAGGGAAGTGTCAACTCTTTGCTTTGGGATAAAGAATAAGTGTGCACAAGGGGGGTTTGTATAGATTTTTAAGAGCATAAGGGGGGCCATAATTTGGCATCTTTAATTAGGGTTTCTTCACATATGACGGCTAAGGTTGTTGCTCATAACACACACATAGAGAATGGTTAGGGTTTTGTTATGGATATGATGGTAATCTCTTCACATGGCACCAAGATTGGAGCATTTTGGGTTTCAAAAACTTTCTTATTCTTGATTTTTGGTTTCTTCTTTGTGTGTGTGACAGTTAGGGTTTCATGGTTCACCATTTAGATACTTTTAAATTAGGTTTGCTCACATGTGTGCACACACACACATATGGATCGATTTTGCATAATAGGGCATGGTACACATGATCAAAGTGTGGTGCACTTGATCATTTGCATGGAACATGGGATCATTCTACATTATTTCAAATAAGGAAAACGCCCCATTGAGGTTGGGTAGGGTGAGGTTGTACCTGATCATGGTGTTCCACCCATGTGGTTTGCACATTTTTAAGGGTGGCCATGCATATTTATGTGTCCACATAAATTTAATAAAAATACATATCTCATTATTTACAAAGAATAAAGGACTTTAATATATATTTTTGTGTTCATAATAAACTAATGCACATTTTCAAATCATCATTTGACGAAGGTGATTTTCATTTCATTTACTTTCCTAATTTTTACTCCACTGAAGGGTATTAGGCAAATAAAACCCTAATTTTTGGCCAACTAAGTTGATTTTTGGATATGTTGTCTAGTTGACTAGTTCATATCATCCCATGTCATTTTGGGTCCGTAAGGGTCACTAAATGAAGATTTTGGACCAGCTAAATTTGCCCCTGAAATAGACTCGATTTCATGTCTCGCCCAAATTTCATCCGATTGATATTGAAATTCTTATTTCATTAAGTATAGGATTTTTAGGGTATTACATGCTTCAAGGTGTACCAAAGACCATAGTGCTAGACAGAGATTTCAAATTCACATCTCAGTTCTAGTAGAGCCTGCAGAAGGAACTAGGTAGTAAACTCACCATGAGCACTGCATTCCATCTTCAAACAGATGTGCAATCTGAAGGCGTCAAACAAATACTAGAAGATATGCTGAGAGCTTGTGTCCTTGATTTCAATGGAAACTAAAGCAAATACTTGCATTTGGCGAAATTTGCCTATAATAACAGCTATCAGGTGAGTATATGCATGGCATCATATGAAGTCCTTTATGGAAAACTCTGTAGATCATCATCATGTTGGGCTAATTTTGAAGACCATGTGCTTATAGGGTCGGACTTGGTATAAGAAATAAATAACCAGGTAAACAGATTCAGAAGACTTCTAGATTTCCAAACAGGTGATAGAATATTCTTGAAAATCAGCTCTTAGAAGGGGATCAAGTGATTTAGTGTAATACCCTAAATTCTTCATACTTAATTAAATGAAATGTATCATTTATTTAGCAAAATTTGGATGCAAAATAAAACCAGACTCATTTCATGGCTAAATATGGCAGCTTCCAAAACTCTCATTTAGTGCCCCTCAATAACCGAAAAGAACTTGAAATGAAGTATGGTGACATGAAACAACTAAGAGGACAACATATCCAAAAATTAGAACAATTGGTCGAGGTTGAGGTTTTAATTTGCCAAACGCCCTTCAAGGGGTCCAAATTAGAAAGAATTGTCATTTAGGGTACTTCGGGGGATCGAGTGTAACACCCCAACCCCCGTATTCCTTGAGTTTTGGACAACCACCATTATTTGACGGTGGACTTAACCAAACGGCGGGTCGGGCCGTGTTACATTACAAGCAACACACACTTGACTTTCTATTTTTCAATACCACATGCCTTAGAATAAATTCAATAGTACAAATTCATATTTAATAAAATCAAGGCAATTAAAGGTAAAGAAA
>JAJIYU010006597.1:0-5000 GCA_030144865.1 Tinospora cordifolia
GAAACAGACCCATTAACTGAAACTTGAAATCCAAAGATAGGTAGATAGATTTTTCCACACTTGTTCATAGTTCATTCATCTACTGACCTCTTGGGTTTCATGCTGAGTTTCAGATGCACAAGAGAATGTGTGCATGAGACAAGCTGATTCACCCATGTCTCTGCACTTGAAGAACTAATAACTCTCACTTCTTTCACTCCTTTGGAATCTAATCTCCCAAAGAAAATTTATTTTGAAATTTGAATCACAACAGTATTTGGGTCCGTGGCCCCATAGGTGTGGAGACCAGAGAGAAACATAAACAGAGAAGTGCAGAAAAAGAAAGCCTTTTCTTTTTTCTATATATTCAAATTCTCACTTTTCTTTTTCTAGAATTCTAGGTGAGTTCTTCTCTTCACCAATTTTGTGGGTCCTACTAACGTCTATTTTTCTCACTGTCTGTCCATTAACAACATAATTAATTCAAATTTCAAGAGGAGAATGATTTAATTAATAAGATGATATTTTTCATTAAGAAAATATATTATCATTAATTTAATATGAATTGGGGCAGAATGGCTGGATGACAAAAGCACACTAATACCCATCAAATCCAACGGCTTCTTCTTCATCTGTACATATAGAAAGCTATGAATCCCATCTTATTGTTTGAATTTGAATAGAAAAAACTAGAGACTTTTAACGAAGAATTTTTATTCTAATCTGATGAACGACCGTTGGTGAACCAAATGGCAATAATAATAATAATAATAATTTATTAGACCCTTTATCCTTCCTAAAATACAATAAATTATGGGGAATAGTTGGAAAGAAATAATGCAATGATAAGGTCAATAAAGGAGATTGATTAATTAGGTTAGGAATTTAAAATTAGTTGTTTATTTTAATTGGAAAGGTTGTCTATTATATATATGATATTGTAATATTCAAACGTTAAACTAGTCTCATACCCTGAATGAGAAGTAAGTGGTTTAAGAACTCCCTAAGAAAACATTATATTAAGATGTAGGAGATGAAGAAGATTTAATAGAAAAATGTTAAATTGATTGCAAATTGATATTATTTTCACAATTATCGTTGAGGTGACATGAATTAGACGATGGAGCATCTACAAGAGAATGACGAAGTATAGACTCCTACCACCGCATTTGTGTAGTCTTAGCAGATATGTATTCCACTTATACATCATTAAATTGCTTGCAATTTAGTGTTAAATTACATGATTTAAGGCAATAGTTATCGTTCATGGCATGGTCTAGGTATCTACGCACCTCTAGCTAAGAAAATGCTAACCTAACTCATTTAAGAAAATACTAGAGTAACTTCAACTATAACACCTATAATAATTGAATGAAAATAATGTGTATCTCGAGATATGTATTCATTTATTGGATAGTTTTACTTTTAAATGTCATCAATACATAAAAATATAACTATAATAGCTATTTTAGTGTTTGTGATACCCTGATGCATTTTTTATGCTAACTTTTGAAGGAGTTAGCCAACCTTGTGAGTGATGCAGTTAAATTAGCAGTATTCTTTTATAGAAAAAAATAAATATAAAGATAATGTGAAATGCCTATTATAATTGCATTTTTTACTAACTACAAACTTATAATTATTGAATGAAAGAGTACACAACTTGAGACATGTATCGCCCTCTTCTTTTTTAATGTTTAAGAGTGATGCAATTTAATCATTTTTTTAAAAAAGTAACATATATAAACATAACTAATAACATATTACTAGCTATAGCATAAATGCAAAGAAAGTATGTATCATTTGGTAGAGTAGAGCAGAGGCAGAGACATTACATTTGTGTAGGTGACTTGGTGTAATTAGAAAAGGAAACTATGTTGAAATAATTGAAGTTACACCATCACCAATATAATTCATTCATGGCTTCCCTGACACAAGAATAGAGAGATAGACACGTGAAGCTCACGTGACAAGAGATGACATTGCTCCAACTCTTGCGTGTATGTCCAGCTGCCATATTTTGCTTAGTTACATATGTATTTGGTGATTGGTCATCAATCATACCTATCTATCTACTAGTATTCCTACTACTGCAAGTATTACAAGTATAACTTCCTTTCATTAAATCTTCAATTTTGTATCCATTTGTTGTCAATGTCAAAATATATAAAGTAAAGAACACAGCATCTGGGCTATTACACATAGCTGGCATCCATTGTTGTTTATTTGCCAGCTACCCTTTAACTCTCTTTCTGTATCTTTAAACTTATTTTCTTGGTCAGATATAGACAATTCTTCAGTACAAGGCTTAATATATAAATAAGATACCACGTTATCATTTTCCTACTTCACAAGTAATATAAATGAATGCAAAAATGGTTAGTTCCAAAACTTCCATCAACTTTTTACTACTATTCACATTTTGTGCCCGCTCTTCTAATTTTATTATAATATGTATGAGTCACTTCAAATAAATTCATTACTTTGAAGAGGCCTGAGAGGCAAAGGTTTACCCTATTGCATATATCACATGACCAAAACACAGAACCAAAAGATCTGAAAAGGGTCCTTTCAGGACAACCTTTAGAAGTACATGATCCTTGATGTCCAACCCCAGACTTCCTTTGACGTTGTGTGAGTAATTCGAAAAGAAAAGTAACATAAATGGACTGAAAGTCCATCAGCTGAACAAGTTGGAGCCTTCATTTTTAGTTTTTCCCTTAGAAATTAGTAAGTGCCCACCAAGAAAATCAGACATTATATACAGAGAGAGAACTCAAAAAAGGGGCGTATATAGCTCTGCTATAACTGAAAATCTGGCATGTGGCAGGACCCTATATGTGCAATTATGCATTTCCTGTTAAATTTTTTGTTCTACTGAAGAGATGGTATGTACATGTGACAATGTTAGAGATCACATGCTCGATGCTTCCATCCAACAGAACATGTTATCACCATCTTTAACTGAATGCAGAGTAAGGTATTGTATCAAATATAGTATAAATACATGTGATCTAGAAGAAATGCCTAGCACAGCTATTATAACGATGGACAGGGTATGAACAAAATCTCAGGTGAAAATATAATAATATCCACTCTTGTGTTTACAGATTGCCATTGTTCACTAGCTCCAGGGCCACATTTGAGCCTTTACAGTGACAGATTTATCATGAAGCAGCTAAAGCAGAAACCATATTGTGCTGTAGCAACATTACATGCATTCAGAAGTTAAATTGCTCTTAAAATACAAAAGAAACAGCTAATATTGAGAGAGGAGAGAAAAAGGAGAGAAAAATAATTTAATTAAAAAATGAAAAAGGAACTGGGTATCTGTTCCGGAGATCAAACAATGCAAAATAATCATATATATGAAGGATGTATGTGATCCCCCAGCTTGTAAAGAGGCATCAGTGTGCAAGATTGTAAGCCCTCATGTAGGGACAACTTGCTATAATAATGAGATGGAATTCTGATGTGAATATGTAAGCATGTAGAGAAAATTCATAGTTTGCATTTGTCAGCCACGTGGCCGGTTTTTCTTGCCTCTTTTTCTTGAACTCGACTCGGCTTCTTCCTCTTCAGCCTTCTGCTCTGCCTCGAGTATGGCCAGCTGAAACACATGGAAGAAATGCAATATTAAGGAAACGATCTCACGTAAACATAAAAAGTTTTTCTGAGCATGTCTCAGATTCTATTGAGGGATTGATTTTAAGATCACCTCATCAAGAATTGGTTTGAGCTCCCTGTACCGAGCTTCTGCAAGATCAAAACCATCTTTTCGCAACTCCTACAGTTCCAGATTTTAAGAAGTTAAAATAAAATTTTAGGGAAGAAAATATGATCAAAATAATAAAAATGCAGTCACATGAAAAGAACATTTGTGCTAATTGCTACTGTTCAAAATGCCAGAGAAGCAATTGAAGACACGAGGAAAAAATGTTCGACAGACATTCCAAGGATTTCCTACTCTATCATTGGGATAAAAAGAATGAGGCAGCATTGTAATAAAATGAAAAAAATGTCAAAAGATCCAGGCAAATCAAAGCATAGAATGCACATAAAAACAAATTGAGAATATGTCGGGAAAACAGAGGTTGCAGAAAACATGGTGCATTTAGAAATTCGAAACCATTAATATTTAATGAGTAAGTCATCTTAAAGCAGGTCATATCCCCAAAACTGCCTTCTATCGTCAATCAGACAAAGGCTAAAAGCAAAGCATGCACGTAATATAGAAAACTATTATAAAACAGCATACAATTTCACAAACGAGGTGAAAAGTTGCTGAGGCTCCTGGGAAAGGTGCAATTTGCCTTACATAACTGAGAATCACAAAGCCAAGTGAATGGTAAAGAAGCAAAATACAAACACATGACAACCTTTGGTTCTTTTCCATATTAAACTGCAAAGAAAACAACACAACATGCTAATGCAAATAAAAACCCCATAACATGCTACAGCTATGAATTTAACTTCACTCTTAAAGAACTTCCAAGAGGAAAATAACCTTTCCAGTGTGTTGAGTGTGTTCATGCGCAGCCATTTGCCAATACAAATTTGTTCGTCTATAAAAGTCTCGTAAAGTTTCACCAGGCTTCACAAAAAACAAGTAAGACAAAATGACCAGTTACTGATGTATAGGACAAGGAGGAACACAGCCCTCTACCCAAAGAACAGTGATACATACCACTGTTTAGGTACATATTAAAATTTCTTGCCAATACCAGAATGATATTGAAAACTAAACTAAATTGTACAACTCAATGTTATGTGCATGAGATCAACATTCATGATAACTTTTTAAAATGGCATATGAACGTCTTTCTCTGCCTTGCAGTACTGCATCCTTCCAACATAATAACTGTTACTAGCACGACCATATAATTGTAACTTGACTCAATTCAACAAATCCTTTTCCCAACTAATAGGCATGAAAATATGATCTCATTTTTTCCCTTTGCAATGTGAAGGGCTAAGTCTATACTTGCTCATAAATAATTTTAGTGGTGTTTGATAACTCT
>JAJIYU010006597.1:10000-20381 GCA_030144865.1 Tinospora cordifolia
TAGAATTTAATAGCATTGAATTCAACAACCACACTCTTATGGATGTTTAAAGCAATAGCCCATTCATATTCAGCTGCACTTTTTATGAAGTTGGAAGGAAGGCAATAAGGCATGTTAGATGGGAACTAGTCCAGGAGCTGCTGGAAAAGGGAGGGCTGCAAATTATAATAATTGTAAAAGAAATATGGCTCTCTGTCGTAAGCAGGTCCACAGGTATGTGCAGCAGTCCAATGCTTTGTAGCTGTCAGTTGTGACTAGTAATTATGGGAACTTGGCCCTAAGTGGGATGGATGGATACCTTCGAAGAACGAGAGGAGCCTCGGCAAGATGCCCCTGGAAGTTTATTTCCTTGCTTTCCCTGGCGTAGATAAGTGTGCATGGGTGGGTTGGGGGCGGTAGATAAGTCTATGTGTAAGAAAGCTAGAGGGAGCATGCCTCATTTATTCTTTGGTTGTGATTCCAATAGCAGGATTTGACTCAGATGGTTTTCTTTCTTGGGCAGCAGATTCAGTTGTCCTTCTTCGGTCAAGGAATGCTTAAGCAGCAGTCATCTCAATATCTCTTCCATTAGGTTAAGGAGGCAGCAAGAATTGGATTCTTTGGGTTTGGGGTCCCTGGTTAGACTCAGGCTTAGCTTGAGAAGCAAATTTGGTCTGGTGGTCCATCAAGTTGCTTGCTAGCTCTTGCATCTTTTTGTATAATGGAGGGGTAATTGTTGAGGTAGACGTTTCATTCATTCTATAGAATTTCTAACTTTTGTAGGATTTATGTTTATTTTCTTGTTTCTCTATTCTTAATAATTAACTTAAATATTTTTTTCAAAAAAAAAAATCAATTTAATACCCACTAAATTATGCATCCATCATTTTAGAGTTTGGGCAAGGGATCAATTTACACAGACTTGCTCCCAATCCAGAATCCACAACAATGCAATTTTTAAATTTGAACCCATGATATAAAGTCACAAAGAAGCAAACACTCAATGTCCACTTTATGTAAAAACTGCCAAAGTAATTTTCTTAATTCCATAAAAGACCAAAGGAGAGATTCAACAATTGCTATGCATTAGTCCTGTGAAACATAAAAATAATTAGAAGAGGAACGCACCATCGATGGCTGTCTAATTGGAATCCACAAAGTTCATTCAAAAACAAACTCATTATAACATCACCTGTAGAGAGGGAAAAGAGAACATAAATCTAAAGACTAAGAAGAAAAGTTATCTAAGAGAACAAGCATTTCAAAAATAACCCTGAAACACACACATGCATATAATGACAGAAATTTTTTTTTCCATATTCTGGCCTCTTAACTCTTGGATTTATCAACTGACTTTCCTTATAAAATGACATGAAACAGGGTATATTACTGCCAACGGAAGCATATATTTCTGAAGTACTGAATGGATTTGACATACATGGATAAATAGAAAGTATCCTCGTATGTCCTAAAACTCTCTTCAGAACATCACTTCAGATTTGCAAAAGTCCAGAAGCTTGAATAAAACAATTAAAATTTAAAACACACAAAAACTAGTAGCTAAGATTTGTCAGAACATAAGTAAATAATAAATGACCTTCCATTTCCATATCTACCACACCACCGAAAAGCAAAGCTCGTTTCTTATGCACACTCATAGAAAACCCAGCACGGGGTCCAGGAGGCATCCCACTCTTCTTTACCTATTATCAAGTCAAACATCACTGTCAAAGGAAGCAGATGGCGAAAACAAATCACACGCAGAAAAGCAGTGCAGATGAATTCAGAACTTAATTAAAAAAAAAAGTAGAAAGTTTAAGAACAATTGTGCTGTTAATTTTGCACATCTAGGTCTGACCTTCAGAGGGACATATGGGAAGGCTATTGCGACACTAAGGATTGCAAATTTGCAGCATATCCGGCTTGAAAGTGATAAAAGAAATTTTAAAGGGGATTCAAAAGGATGGGCACAGAATTTGTGGAATGAAACATTTCGGTTTGCATGTAACTGGGTCCCTCATTCAAAAGATGGACCTGAATTCTCATTTCAGACTGGTAAAAGAACTGGATATGTAAAGTTTATACTATGATCCCCGGTGAAGTGGTACTTGTCTCCAAGTGAACCTCTGAAAATAAAATAAAAGAGGTTGAAAGTGACAGAATATGGATTTTTTTTTTTTTTTTTGAAACAGAGACTAGACAGAATATGGATTCTTAATTGCATTCTATTTTGAACATGTCTCCAAAATGCCCCAAGGGCTTTCATGTAAGTAAAGATTTATTATAGGGCTTCATTAGAATATGTTTTCTGGAAGTTGCCCTTACACATGCACTTAAGAGTGAAAATCATTAAAAAAAATGATAAGAAAGGCATTTCCATAGCAGAAAAGTAAGAAAGCACAAGTTAAAAATTAATAAATAATTCAACTTATTTCATAAAGCAAGAAAGCAAAAAGGGAATAAGAAAAATGATGAACATTGCTTCGCATCAAAAAATAAATTAATAATACCATTCTCCATAGAAGAAGAAAAAACCAACGAGTAACATGCAAAAGAGAGAAGCAGAAGTACAAAATAGCAAATAAAATGCCTTCTATTTTTTGTTTTTTTTTTAATTTTTCCGATAGGACTATAATGTCAAAATCCCCAGCAGACATTTAAAAGTGGCTTTCAAATTGTACATCCACAGTGGCATCATCACTGAACACTAATGCCTTGAGTCATTAGCAACTTGTGATTCAAGGGAATCACATAGTGTATAAAGGTGATGTACACTTTGGATGTTTTGAATGTCAATATAGCTAGTCTTGACTTTAACGCAGAAAGGCTGTCATCAAAAGTAATTCTTGTCTCCACTGATCAAGAGATGGCTTCTGTTTGCCCTCATGATCAAGTTTTATATAGGACTAAATTTTGATTTATGGTTCATACAAACGGCTAAAACTTTACAAATTGTGGCCACCTTCAGAATTCATTGAAAAGAGTTTAGTTAGTCCAACCTTGTTCCATTCCCAAGTCCTTGGATCAAGGGACCACATATCTGAGTGAACTATGCCTTTTTCAGAGCCATTCTTATCAGCTGAAACTTCTTTTGAATAACCCCCATATAAAAATACCTGCACCAACACACACAGAAGAAGATGTCCATTCAAAGTTGTTTCATGGTAGAAATGAATCCACAAGTCAGTAAACCATATTGACAATTTGCTAGAAAAGAAGTAAACAGAGGAAAATATGACAAAATTTAACTAATTTAGAGCAATGACGAACCTAATTTAGAAATCTACAAGATGCCAAACAGCAAACCCACATATAAATCACTGCTAGCTGACCATTTCTACATATAATCAAAGAATGGGTCAGATTCTGGAAAACAACTTTCCCTTTACCAGCAACCAAATTTACTATGGCCCAAGAATATAATTTAACCAAAACCACAAAAGAATGAATTGAAAGTTTGAAACAATACTAAGCGCTAGTAAATGCCTGTCTGTTACCAAACAAATAAGGTTCCATTGAGCTAAGGTATGCCTCCCACCCTCCCTCTCTACCTATCTTTGCTAGCTGACCATTTCTACATATAATCAAAGAATAGGTCGGATACTGAAAAACAACATTCCCTTTACAAGCAACCAAATTTACCGTGGCCCAAGAATATAATTTAACTGAAACCACACAAGACTGAATTGAAAGTTTGAAACAGTACTAAGTGCTAGAAACAAGTGTTCTCAAAACTCTGCCAAACCATTCAATTTCGTTCAACTTAATCCCCTTTCATGGGCATACATCTTTCAGTCTAAGGAAGAAATCTTTCTCTTGTTACAGAACTCAAATGTTCAATTTCATCGAAAAAAATTCTCTTTCTCAACAATGTTTTTGACATTTGATCCAATAGTGTTGCATTAGATAGAAACAAATTTGATAAATAGTGTTGCATTTGTGTGTATGTGTGTGTGAGAAAAGAAGAAGAAGAAAAAGAAGACATTATATGTGAACCAGATGGCACAAACTGATCATGCTCAAATATCTAAAATAAGGCATTGTATGTGAACAGAAACAAGTTACATGCTATAGCAAAATTAAACAGCTAACAATTTCCCAATAATTTTGGAATAGTCGAACTGTCAACTCTCTCTTTTTCCTTATCTCTTACTTTTCTGAATGAAACCAGAGGAATGTCTTATAACTGTATCAAACTAACCTAATCTTATTTCACAAACAATAAATAAAAGAAACACTAACCTCATCTTGGAAAACAATAAACTGGAAACCACTTCTAGCACTTGGCCATGTGCATCCAGGGGTGGGTTTTATTTCTTGCCACTGCAATGTTCCATTGCATTAAACGTTAATAAATCATGCATGAGGATCAAGAATACTTGCAAGTTGCAAATTTTAGCTGTCATTAAAAAAAAAAAAAAAAAAGAAAGAAAGAAAAAGAAAACTAAGATTTTCACCTTGTATTGATCGAGATCAAATACATGCAAATCGTTAAAATACCTGCACAGATGAAGCATCAAAATCTATCAATTCAAGGAAAAACCAGAATCAATTTCACTGGTTTATTCATTTTCTAATATATTTATTTCAATTAGAGCATAAATAAATTTAAAAAAACAATTAAATGTTTTCTACAACTAATTTTCCACCCTCCATGGAAAGAAAAATAAAAGCCATGAACATTACATGCTAACAAATGAAATCAAGATTGTCTTACTGGGCAAACAGACAGAGCAATTGTGGCTTTGTAGAATGTGACAGATTGAAAATAAGTATACAGATAAGAACTAGATAAAATTATTTAGTCAATACAATACCAAAAATTTTATCCCTACTATGGAAAATAGACATATATAATTACATATTAAAAACAAAGAAAATGATGAAACAATTAACAAATTATTCTGCAACTGCACTCTGGAAAAACTACACTCTAAGGAAAATATTGCAATGATATAAATGAAAATATTCCAACCAAGAGTAACCGTTAACTTGCAAATGTTTCAGAAACAGCC
Source organism: Tinospora cordifolia (assembly GCA_030144865.1). Lineage (NCBI taxonomy): Eukaryota > Viridiplantae > Streptophyta > Magnoliopsida > Ranunculales > Menispermaceae > Tinospora > Tinospora cordifolia. The sequence goes on from JAJIYU010006597.1 coordinate 14,995, forward strand.
AATTCTGCAACATCAAACAATCTTGCATCAAATTAAACATAGCATTTGTAACATAAAAAATAGAAGTATCAAACCATTTAACAAAAGGATGCTTTAAAAGGACCAAACAATAACCTCACTTCTCTAAGCGTGTCATAAAAGCCACCAAAAACAATAATCTTATGCTTGTAAAGTACCTGCAACAATTAAAAAAATAATAATAAGATATAAAATTCCATAATCATGTGCAACTCGATTAAATTGAAAGTTACTATCAACTATCAAGATATATACACCAGAAACCACAATAAAATAAATAAAATAAAATAAAACAAAGAGCATTAGTTATTGGGAAAAAAAAATTATACCATGCGATGACCTGATCGTGGGCTTGGACACCCTTTAAGATTTAGCTGTTCCCACTGATTTGTTTTTAAGTCAAACATCCAAAAATCCTGCATCAGGAAAACTCTCTTAAGCACTAGATAGCATCTTCAGAGGAAAAGGATTTTCTTTTTCTAAAAAAAAAGGGATAACTAATTGCCTTGTAATGATGGAATCTCTCTTGATTTGGCGATGTAAACTCACCACCTAGCAAAATAGGAGGACAACAACCACTCAATAGTAATTGCAAACTCAATAAAGTAAACATAATCAATTACAGAACCATATATCCAATCATTTACCATAAATGTAAAGATTATTTTTCCAAGCAACGGCTTGATGGGCACTACGAGGAGGTGGACTGTTAGGACTTGATATCAATTTCCACTCTTGCTTTTCAACATCAAACCGATAGAGATCACCATAAACAAATGTCTGCAGCAAAAGAAGTTTGGAAGACAGATCAAAATGCCTTGTCACGCTGAAATCAACTATCTCAGGAACTAATATACCTCCTAAGAAACACAAACAATAGCACAAGAAAATAGAAGGGAGGGCCCCTAAAGATATAAAGCACCTAACCTTATTACCATTGTAGAATTCCCCTCCATAAATTATCAATTCAGTCTCCTTCAATGGATTGACGTTCATCTACACATTGTAATTCACAAAAAGTCAACAAAGTTACTTCAGCTCACTATACAATCACTTAACGTTAAGCACCGACAATAAATGGATTAGAGGATCAAACAAAAAATTTGGTGTAGGAAGAACGAACATACTGAACAGTTGGATCTAGGAGAGGGCTTGGGCACATTTTCTTCCACGTGAACTTCCTTCTTCTTGGCTTCCTCTTTCTGTATACTCAGCTGCACTCCAAACGACCATAATCCCAAATCAATACGACAATGAACAAAATTCAAGTTTTTCCATTAGGGTATTTCCAAGGAACAATAGATAACAACAACAACAACAACAACAACAACAACAATAATTAGTACTATTGGGTCGATCAATTGAGTTATAGGAACGAAGCAATACCAAGATAGCATCGATATCGTCCTCCAAAGAGATCTTTTTCTGTTCTCTCCGAGCCTTCTTCTCCTCTGCTTTCGCTGTTTTCCTCTCTGTTTTCTCCTTGCCTTTGCCGGGCTTCTTCGTTTTCTTCCCCATCAGCTCTTCTTCGATGACTTACCCGTCGGCTAATCAGCTGCTCGCGAGAGGTTTAAGATCTTGTGTAGTTGTTATCCTTAAACCCTTTTACTTAGGTAGTGGGGTTTTAGTTCTTCGTGGAATTGTAAGTAAAACATGATTCCAATGCGGCTTTAAGCCACTCTCAGTTTTTTTTTTTTTTTTTCCCACTTTATATATATAAACTTTTTTTAAATTCCATGCTGGCTTTGATTTTATAATTTATTTTTCATATTAGCTCATCTTATAACCCTTTCTTCCAAAAAGAAATATGCAAATTGTAATATCCACAGTGTTTCAATTTGCTAGTCGAGAAAGAATTTTAAATTTGTTACTTGCAAACCCAAATTTTGAGAAAGAAATTTGATGGAAAGATGATGAAGAAGGTGATGATGATAATGAGTGGAGTATAGAAAAATAAGAGTGTGTTTGGTTGCTGATAAATTTTTTTTAAAAAAAATTTTGTCAACAAAATATTGTTGAGAAAACTTTATCACACTTATTTAAATGGACTTAAAAAAATTTAATAAAAATTAGTTCTATATAGTTATTTTTAAAATTAACATATAAAAAATTTTAGTGAGAAATTTTGTTAGTTTGATAAAATATTTTAAAACTTTTTTATTATTTTATTAATAAAATAAAACTTTTTAAAGAAAATTTTAATTTTCTTACCAACTAAATACAACCTATGAAGTTGAAGATGCCGCAAAAGTTTTTTTAAAGAAGACAGTTGATTATATGATAGAAGTGAGATATGTATATTAAAATAAAAAACTATAAACTTCAATAATTTAAAAAGGAAGCACGACAAATAAGTTACTAATTTGAATTTGATACTTAAGAGCTAATAAGCATTTATTAATATGAGTTAGTTTTACAAATTACAAATAAGTTACGCAATTCAGAAGTTATAAAAAGAGAAGATAATGTTAACATAAATGTAAAAAATATTTAAATTACCCAAAGATAGGTAATTAAGTTGGTGTGAAATTTGGTTACAAGAGTTGAGACATGCTTCTCCGGCGATATTTTTACTAATTAGTAAATGAGTTGCTCCAAATTTAAGAAAAATAACGTTTAAGTCAAGTACAACAGCTCAAACAGTTTTTTTAATAAAAAAAGAAAAGAAAAGAAAAACAATACAACAACAACAACTTGAGACAAGTGAATTACATACTTTAAAATTAGAAAGTTTGTATTTAAGATTCTAAAAACATTTAAATGAGAAAAATAAAAAATTAGGGTTTTTCACTTTATTACCTAAACCATTTAAAAACTTATAAAAATGTTATTAATTCCAAAATATGACCCTCTTGCCTTAGTGTTGCATTGTCAACATCCAATGAAGTGTTAAGAAGGAATGCAAGAGACAAGTAGTACTCAAAAATGCTTCTGTAAAGATGCCTTTAATACAAAACTACAAAAAAACTATAATTTTTTCCCATGACCATGCCAACATGTAGTAATGCTCTCTCACGAACTCTAAAAAGAGATGAAAAACTTTTTTGATGAGTCAGATCATAATTTTGTTATCCCACTAAAATGTAAGTTTTCGATGAAAACTTAACAATCTAAAAATTTGTTTTTGTTCACCGTAGCTAAACTACGATGTATTTTTTTGCGAGACCATTTTTAACGTATTCTAATACCCTCCCACAAACTCTTAGAAGCGACGAAAAGGCTTTTGGAGGCCCAAATCAAAATTTTATAGTTTTTGACGAAAACTTAATAATTTCAAATTTTGTTTCTGTTCACCATAGCTAAACCAAGAGGTATTTTCTCAGGATGCCACATCCAACGCATTCTAATGTTCTCACCCAAACTCTTAGAAGCGACATAAAAAAATTTTAAGCTCATATGAAAAATTGGCTTTGTTACTTGATTTTATAATTTCGATTAAAAAACTTAAGAACTTAGAAACTCATTTTCGTTCACTGTGACCAAACCACGATATGTTTTTTGTGAGACCACTTGCAACGCATTTTAAAAGTCTCCAATAAACTTTCGGAAGCGACAAAAAAATTTTCAAACCTCGGATCAAAATTTGACTATATCAATTGATTTTTGTAGTTTATTAGGAAAACTTAAAAACTTAAAAACTCGTTATTGTTCATTATAGCCAAAGCGCAAGGGAATTTTCGCGAGACTACTTCTGTCGGCACCCCTTTCTTAGGGAGAAAGATGAACCGACCGACACAGTGTTTTGACAAACTCATTCCCAAACTAAGCTTGCCCAAAATACTGTTAAGTCTCTTTACAGCACCATATATAACAATATCAGAGTAATCATAATAAATGCGGAAGCAACTAGAATAAATAAGTACAGTAGAAATTTTTTTATACAAAAGTTAATTATATATATAGTGTCCTAAATGTAGCAGTAGTAGAATGACTAAGTCAAAATATCTATAATATGTTTCTCACTTCTTATACATTATATTAACTCTCAAACACAATAAACCACATGAGAAAACCTATCGAACTAAATGTGGTGCGTTCTATGCAATGACCACATTCTTCCCCTTATCCGCAGAAAAAGAACATGAAATGTTAGAGTAGTGAGTCAATTTTGTCTATAGCGGCTCAGTGAGTAATATAACTTAATTTATAACTTAGAACAAAAATTCTAGAAAGCAATGTCACGTATGAATGCATAATAATAATAATGTGAATGAGTGCAATATTTAATGAATGTTAAATGCACAATACAGTCGTGCACCTTCCATTTTGAAAATAGTTTTAATATTGAAAACACATAAATCCACTCGAGCGGAAGAAACCTAACGGTTAGGCATATAGGTGACGATCCCAATCTGAGGCCACAGTACCCCCCTCAGGGCACTCTGTGTTAGGTGGTCACTTAATGCTCCAGGAGAGCTCAATTGATAGACCTAGCCCGACCGCACTCCCAGGTACGCCAGTCACTCGTCTTCAATGCTCTACCACATCTATTATCCTAACCCGTACCCAAACCTCGATATTCGGTGCACATTTTCATTTAAATCGCATTTAAAGACTACAAATGCATTTCAATATATAAGAACATTTTATTTATAATAGAATAACAAGTTAAGTGATAAATTAGAAAACACTACTCACAAGAATACTCAGCTCCCACTGCTCCTCTAGTGACCAGTCACGTCCCGCTGATGTTTGATCCTGCGTAATCAACTTAGTTTCCTAATGTTTACATAAAACTTAGCTCAAATTTTAACTTTATGGTCTTTGGTCAATCAAAGGATTGACTTGGTCAACTATAGTCAACTCTATCTAAACCTAACCCTCGCCGACCTATCAAATCAACAAGGTCAACATGATTAACAAGGTCAATTAAGCCTTTAATATTGACTTAAAATACTACAAATACGTATTGTCGGAATGTGTGTCACCTTTGGTACACAATAACCAACCACTTTTATAAATTTGGCGGTTCAATACATAAATATTATTTTATATGTTATATATTTCTCGAATAAGTATTTCATAATGTTATACAATATTATATAATATTTTTTCCTCTATTATTTAACATTTTAGTACCGACGGACTAAAATTTTAGTATTAATGGGTATATTTCTTATGTGTCGACTTTTAACTATCATATAATTTCTCAGGGTCAACGAGGATACAAATAATATACATATCTATATTTTACTCGTAAATCTGAACACAATGATATATATATTGTATAGTTTCATTTCTAAAAAAAATATGCCATAATTTTGGATCGTGTATCAAATTAATGCATTTATTGAGACTATACTATAAAACTGAAATTTACAATTTCTATAATAATTCAAAATTAAAAAGAAGGTAAAAATAATTTACCC
>JAJIYU010006598.1:0-20342 GCA_030144865.1 Tinospora cordifolia
ATTTGTAAATGTAAATACAAATCAAGGTGCGTAAATCTCAAAATATGACTTTACTTTCTATTTGAAGAAGGAAGAACTTCAAGGAAACAAGATTTCTGTTTAACATCCAGTAAGTCACTCAATGCTTCTATAAATAATCAGGCATGAGGCAAACAACGAAAAAATGTCAAATTCCTGCCGTTGAAAGATGAGTTAAAGAACTTGGCATTATATGGATTGTGGATAGAGTCTTTAGTCATTAATTATCTAGCCATGCTTTTACAAATGAAATGGAGTGCAACGACCCTGTGATTTACCAAGAGAATTGATGGATGAAGAGGGGTTTCCTCACCAAAGGAGGGAGACTAACTGTTCTAAGGTATGTCTAAGAAGATACCAACCAACTTATCAAGATTTTAAGATGCTGACAAAAGTGGCAAGACTGGTCTAAGAAAAATGTAGAGGCATTTACAGAGGAAATGAGAAGGATATCATGGGGGGTCACCTAGTTAAGTGGGAGGTGGTCAAAGGCAAAATCAATGAAAGGGGTTTTTGCACTTTCACTATTGGGAACTAAAGCAAGCAAAACATATCACTAGCCAATAAATGGTTGTGGAGACTTAAAGAATGGACTCATTTGGGCTAAGGTAGTGAAGAGCAAGCCTAGATTGCAAAGGACTATTAGGAATGCTTGCTCATCTACTAGAGCCACATGCATGAGCCTATGGAAATCCATCCATTCTATAGACCCATCCTACTAGAGCCACATGCATGAGCCCATGGAAATCCATCCATTCTATAGACCCATCCTATTAAAACCGTGTAAGACTCCAAATGGAAGATGGAGCATCAACTAGACAAAAGATAGTTGGTGTGGGTTAAAGATTTTCTTTGTGTCATAATAGCACTCATCTTTAATCAACCATCTTAATGGGAATGGGAGCTTGAGCTTGATTTCACAGTTGAGTAGCAACCCCTCTAATGTAGAAATGATGAGTTAAGTTCCCTTCTACAAAATGTTAAGAATCATGCCATCATTCCCAAAACAAGTATAGGGTAATTTCACTACTAACTCTTTGGTTGATGAACTAACTACTAAACCAAGCAACTCAACCTTGATGTCTTCCAATTTCATTTGAGAAGCCCATGTGCCCTCAAATCAAAATATTGGAGTTAATAGTTGCTCATAACATGTCGGAAAGTGCAGAAACTGCAGATAAGTTACAACAGAGATTTCCTAACCACATGTTTCTCCTAACCGTGCTTTCTATGTAGACAAGAGGAGGAGTTTACCTGCCACATATTTTCACAGTGACATTCACGAGGAACATATTGGAAAGACATATTTTATATCCAATGGGAAGGATTTCCAAATGAAGAAAGTCTGTTCACCTTCTCAGGAAGGGGAGAGGTTCCTATCAAATTAAAAGACTACCAGAGTGGTGGTGATTTTTTTGTGTTGTTTGGACCATTTGGAAAGAGCAGAAGATTGAAAGTTTTGAGGGTGAGGATAGAGAAAGGGCACAAGTGTAGGAGTCACACCAAATGGCTTCTTTCCAGATGAGGCCCAGTAAAACATCAAGGGGCTATAGTCTTGGTGAGTGGACTGCGAATTGAAGTATGATTTTGGCTTGTTTATAGTTCAGATTTGCCTTGGTGACCATCTTGCCCTCCTTTGGCAGGGATGTCAGCTCTTCTATTAAAGCATCTTTGTTTCTGGTCAAAAAACAAAAGAAAAAAGAAAAAAGACAAGAAACGCAATAGGAATGGGTAGATCCAAATATGGAGCTTCATTTTGAATAAAAAATAAAAATTAATATAGCACTAATGAAACAATGGATGAATGGAAAATGAAGAAACGTCATTGCAGCATCTTCCCATGAATACATAATTAGTATTAGTTTCAGTGGCACCTCAGCAAATCATCAGAAATAGTTTTACTGCACCATAGAAGGGCTTCAAACATTTGTGTTTCCCTAACATTCAAACATTGGCTTCACTCAACATCATAAATGGCTTAAAAGGCGACTAAAAAAATCCCCGAGGAGAAAAGGGTTGTCCTTGCCAAGATAATTGTTAAGATGGAGCAAATGTTTAGTGTAAGGGTGCCATGTCCCATGGCAGAGTTTGGGTGTGTTGCATTGTATTTGTGAGTGGGGGATGCTCGCACAAGGTATTTTTGTTTTCAATACAATATTACACCCAATAAAGTTTTGTTTCCTTTTTTTTCTGAAAGAAAAAAAGATGAAGATGATGATGATGATTACAATGAAAGACAATTAGTAGAATGCCAGCAAGCAACATTTTATGCAAAGTACGGCAAAATAAATAGCTTGCGGCCTTTCATTTCACTTCCAAACTTATGATAAATACTTTTTCAAGCTACATATAGGTTGAGCAACATGGCATCCTTGACAAAAAGAAAAATTGAAGTGGACCAGATTAGGTAAAAAATATTTGCCTAAAAAGAGGTCAATGGAGGACTTGTCTCGAATGATAGTATTTCAGAATGAATACCAGTTCTGGATGGATGTTCATTCAATCAATTCAATGGTATACAAAAGAAACAACCATAGGAACGTTTAGAGTTGTTATTATCAAAAGCGCAAACTAAGAAAACCAAACACTCAATGAAATCAAGTTCTCCTATTTGCAGTCCAACTGATTACAACTTGTGATTACAGGATACAAGATTCTCAAGATCATTACCATAAAGAGCGCAAATAAATATCTGGCTTTATATAAAAAATTAAGATTAAGGCAAATTAACTGTTGTGAGAACGAGATTAAATTCCCCAAAGGAAAATTATAGCTAGCACATAATTATTTGAGTCATATTTTTGAAAACAAGAATAGACAAAACTTGAAGTATTATATAGCAGCCAAAACCAACAAATCCATGTCAGATGAGGTTCATAATAAATAATACCTCGGCATTGCAAAGTGTACAGAACAGTGCCTCCTCCCCCGAACTGGGCTGCTCAGCTGTCCCTCCGTGTTTGCAGCAATCTTCATGCACAAATAATCCACAGCAGAGGAGTCCCAAGGCAAGCCGAGATGATGATCTCCGATTTGCAGGGTCAACAGGTGTATCTACTCTCCCACCTTCTCCAAATGCACCCTTCTTATAGGAATCTGCAGCTACAGAGCTTCTCGAAGCTGATGATGGAGAAGAGTGCGCCCCTGTGCCACTTTCCCCAAAATTATCTGGTAGGTTCTTAGCTGATAATGCATTCGCATTGGATTTAGCCATCGATTCATTATCAAATTTTGATAAAATGCCAGGATCAGCAGGATTGATTGCTGTACAGCGCACATAGAGAATAAAAACAAGGAGTGCCTGGTATATAATAACAACAAGGGAGATAAACCATATCAAAAGATATTAAAGTATTATATTCTTAAGATATGGTGAATGGAAGCATATTAGTTGTTCAGTTCAGATGGTTTCACATACCACTGGAGTATACACCGCAATTGAAGCATATTCCAAGATATGGCCCCCAAGGAATGGGGCAAAAAAGGCATAGAATGCAACAACCAACAAGAAGAACACAGTGATTGCAACAACCTATCCATGACAAGGACAAAAATAGACATATTATAAGTCCGTGACAAACAATCTCTAAGCAACAAATGAATGAGGCTGAGATTCAAATGGAACATATAAAAAAATCCCGCATAAACAAACAGACAAGGAACAAAACGTACGTCGAGTGATATTTGTGATATGCAAACAAAATAAAAAGACATAGGACAGAAATCTATATTACAAGTGATATATGCGATATGCAAACAAATAAAAGACCTAAGATAGAAATCTATAGAATATAGATCACCAGGCATGGGGATGGCAAAAGAAATGATTATTGGCATTGGCTTTTGAAGGCAATTTTTCCAAATATTTCCACCATAAGTGCTTTGATATTCATGCTCAGAAAAGGGACAAGAATAGGAAATGAGCTTGTTGACATTTTATTTTAGAAAATAAAGATACAATCTTGACAGAAGAATCCAAATGAGACTTAGGGTAGTAATAGTGAAGTGGTGTAAGAACTCACTTGATCCAGAGAGGTCAATTTCAACTAGAAGTTGTCAAAGTTTAGGCTTCCTCAACAAAGTCTAGACAAAGATGAAATATCCATGAAATATCCAAATGGCTCAGCAAAGAATCAAAAGGATAAGTGGGTAATCAGCCACTCTCTTATGTCAAATGGCCAGAACAATAAGAACCATTTACATTTTAAGAGAAATATCCCCACAAAATAGTTTCTAGAAAGGAAAATAATGTAATTTAAATGCTCAGACGAAGATAAGAACAGGAAATAAGCTTCTTGACATTTAACTTTAAAAAATAAAGTTACAATCTTGACAGAAGAATGCAAATGAGAATTAGGGTAGTAATAGTGAAGTAGTGTAAGAACTCACTTGAGACAGAGACATTAATTTCAACTAGAAGTTGTCAAAGTTTAGGCTTCCTCAACAGAAGTCTGGACTTACATGAAATATCCAAATGGCTCAGCAAAGAATCAAAACGATAAGTGGGTAATCAGCCGCTCTCTTATGTCAAATGGCCAAGCAATAAGAACCATTTACATTTTAAAAGAAATATCCCCACAAAAAAGTTTCTAGCAAGGAGAATTGTGTTATTTAGCCAGCAGACAACATAAAACTTTGTCATGAAAACAATGAAATGAATCTCTTTAATCAAACACTACAAAAGGGCTAGAACACATTTACTTAGCTCCTTTGGTAGAACAAATTGTAGCAACTGATTTCATTTAATCAAACCCATGTGGTCAAGAAAATGTTTTGTTGACTTGAGTGGAACAGTTGCCACAAAATAGTGTTTCTTTGGTCAACATCTATTGCATGAGAAATATCATAGCATCCTTTTATTATTTCTTCTTAGGCTAAGAATCTCATGTTGGCCATATACCAGTTATACTTTTGACATTGCTGGGGGTCATTAACAGTCATGTTTATTGTCTATGAGGTTGTTTCCATTCACTTCTACACAAAAGGGGGCTAAAGACTGACCTTGACTTCAAAAAAGTCCTTACATGGTTTTGGACAGCTTCCTATTCTACCATAACAAGGTATTTGTGTAAATTATGGAGAAATATGGTTCAAAAAAATTCAATTAAGCTTGTATCTAAAACCATCCCAATTATGTCAATGCCAAGGATTGAAAGTTCGATTCAGCTCAACTACAATCACTTCAAAATTGGAATTGAGAGAAGTTTAATTTGACAATGAAATTTCGTAAAAATTCGCTAAATTAGAAAACTTCAGAAATATTGTGCATTATGATTAAATATCTAGACTTATTATTAGAAGCTAATAATTGATATAAATAAACACTTTTAATACATAAAAACATCAATAAGTGACTTACTAAAATAAACCTTGAAGGTGGCTTGATGAGTTGGAAATGGCGACTTTTGGTCTTAATTTTGTGGTGCTTTGCTTCTCGACCATATGTTTTGCTGATTTGAATTCTGCCATGCTTAATTTATTAGTTAATATTTGCATTTTTTTTTTTTAAATTATACATCCACTTTGCACTTTGATGGTAAAAAAAAGGGTTGAAGTTTGCCCAATTTTGGGACGTTTTAAACCACGGTCAATGCTAACACGCTGCCCATATACAAAATTTCATGAAAATTGGTTCAAAGTCGCTCTACCCATTCTCTTCTTTCCATGAATTAATATTAGGAAATTTTAAAAAAAGGGCATAGCACCAAACAAAAAATTTTAGGATATTTACCAACCAGGGGCTTAGATGGCCAAACAAATAAATAAATAAATAAGTGCTTGTAGTGTTCCTAAACCAAAAACAATTGTTCATCAGAGTTCGCAGAACTGTTGGATATATAATGTTATGCATGCTTCTTTTGAAGTTTGTGAGAGCAGATGACTCCAATATCTAGGAGATACTCAAAAAGAAGGTTGATTAAAGTAGCTTCACCTTTTATCTACAAATCATCAAGGAGTGCTAAATAAGTAAACATGATAAATCAGTTCAGTGTTCAGACAGCAGATTAAGTTGGTTTCTCAGTTTAATAAGGTTGTGAGTATGATCAAATATCTAAGCATAAGATGTGTTTGAAAGGAGAAATATTCAATAAGTGAATGGGACAAACAAAATCAAGGGAACATTTCACAAACAATAACAACAACAGACCCTTAACTACGTTGTGTAATTTGCATTCATCTTGAACATTATTTGCAAAATAGTATGATTTTTTATTCTTATGTGAGAAAATGGGAACAATATCCTTCAAAAACGATCTAATTTTAAGGTTGGGGAGTATCCAGTAGGCCCACGCAATGAGTTAGTATAACAACTACTGGGAGAAAAATTCCTAAGGAGTCATTCGTCTAGTCTATAATAGCTCCAAAATAGAAATCCAAAAGAATACACACTCAGGAGACGTGTATGACTCCTAGTCTTTCCAATCTAGGAATCTTAGAAGACTATTAATCCAGGTGGCAGAATATTCATAGGGTGTTCAAACAAATCAAATCAGTGTCATGTGAAGATAAAAACAGTACAAGTTGGCAAACAAAATGTAGGAACTAGAAAGAATGAGCATGTCTAAGGTCTGATAGTGTTTTCCTCGAGAAAGAGCTGCTAGAGTTCCTGTTTTGATTTAGAATTCTAGATCGGTGGTTGAGTACTTAGTTAAAAGACTTGCATTTTGTATCAATTAGGGCATAGACGGTAAATGTAGACACAAATGCCAACATTCTGTCAATATTTTCAAAAACATTTTAACATTGATGGAGATCTACTTGAGCCAATATATAAAAATTGTTAGTGGGCCTCTTTTGTATAAGTTACCAAAGTTGTTAAGGACAAGATTTAAATCAAATCACAAATAGAATTGTAAATCATAAGAATTTTTATTTTTCAAATATATATATATATATATATAAACTAGTACACTATTTGGATATGCACATCTAATGATTTAAAATTATTCTAAAACTCACTTTACATATAGAATATCAAAAAAAACATGTTAATTACTTATATATTATCTGTTAAACAAAATGTATGCCAACGTTTACTAAATAACAAGGTCTTATAAAATATAAAGAAATATTGTATTTTCTTAATCACAATTTCATAACTTGTGTCTGAGTCTCACAACTCAAATTGAGTTGCGTTATTGGGAAAAATCAAACAATTTGAGTAAGAAACATGCAATTTTTCCCTATCAGTGATTGTTTTCGTATCGTGAATCTTAATGGTTAAAATTTGAATTAAATCGTAAGATTTTAATAACAACGTAAACTCCGCTTTGCATATTATTAAGCAACAAAAAGGATTAAGAAAGCCATCGTGTAGCTTTTTCAAGCAATTTAGGCATTTGGAAAGGCTAAAGATTTTAAAAATAGAAAGTTTGATCATGGATTTTCTAGAGCAATGCTACAAATAGAATTTAAGCATGAGGGTATTTCCAGTATTCTTCTTTTTTCTCTAAGTAGATAAAATGGTAGTAGTTAGTTATGTGACCAACAGCTCCACATCAAGTCATACTTTGGGAAGGTATTAGGCTTGTTTTTGGCTCATTAATCCCTGCAGTGACAAGAGTCGAACTTAGAACCTTTGGGCTCTAAAGGCACATTTTTAGCAACTATACCAACTCTATGTCAGTGAGCACATAACCTTTATTTGTGTCCTAAGCCATAAAATCCACCCATTTTATCATATGTTATTATGAATCACTTATTCGAAAGCATTTCAATTAACATAAAGGAAAAGGATATCCACTCAAGCTAGACAACATAATCATTCAATGACCAACCACAAATCAATGACGACTAAGTAAGAGGCCATTAGTATGGTACTTCACTTACAAATTTCAAGATCCCTTCAACCAACTAGGACCTACGTATAACATTTAGGTGGCGACCTACTAGCGTGGTAAGAAAAAGGCATTGACGTGGGCACTAATACATGCAAGCCCCATTGAGACCTACAAATAGAGTCAATGTACCAGCGACATTTACTTTCTAGGGTTATGGATGGATTCAATTAGTGTAACTTCCTCCAACTCAATCAAGATAATGCAAGTATATTGTGTTATTGCTATTTGTTACTTACTATTCATGATTTGACTATTTATTATTCGCTCATTTCTAGCGCAAAATCAAAATGTTTGTGTCACTTATTGTTTGTCTTTGATTTATAGGTTTTTTACAACAATCACCGAAGCACAAAGACCATGTATTCTTTGTCAATCTCACTCTCTCGCTTTGTCAACCCTACAATAGTATATACATAGTCTGGTGGGAGAGGCGAGAGGGTTATGCTAGCATGGATGCAAGAGGTTGGAATCAAATCATCGACTTAACAAGCTATTGAAAGGGAAGTAATGAGGTAGGGATTCATGCTCCACACTACTGGTATGGCTTCGAGGATGAGGTATGCCTATGTTTCTCCCATCTTCCCACTAGTACAGATACTCAACGAGAGCTATTATATTCTAATTTTAGGTTGTTTTCAATACAAATCTTTGCAGTCTAAGATAAATCGTGTTGACCATGATAATGACCTCTTAAAGAAAAAAGTGAGATAAAAGGGGATCGGATTCTATTTGTATTGTATTTAAAATAAATCTTGTCTATTTCCTATCATTCCACTCCCTTAGACTAGCCTTTTTTGGGGGAAGTACTTTTCAAGTTTATCAAGTTTTACGAACAAACGGAGCGGAGACCAATTCATTTATTCACAAAAAACAAGGCCATGCCCTTCCCAATCAAGCACACATATTGTCCCATAAAAGCACCAAACTCAACAAACCAAACCACATCATGATTGTAAGCCAAGAAGGCTTGATGATGAAAGAAATGGAGTGACAACCGATAGCAGCGACAGGAAGGAGAAAGAAGAAGAACATTGGGAAACAAAGAAATAGGATTGACCAAGGTGACCATGAATGAAAGTCAAGCAAGACGACCAACAAGCAAACATACGCAAAGAAAGGGACATGGAAGGATATTCTTCTTCAACGCATAGAAACGGACGATGAAGGATGCACGTTGGTACAACGAAGGCAAAGAGGCAGTAAATACAAACCACAACAACAGCAACCGAAAATGTTGGTTACCAATTACCGAAAAAAGCAATTAATTTCTCCTCGAGTTGGTCAACTTAGTAAATACAAGGTTATGAAGATGGCTAATGGGGAATGAAATTATGTGTCATTCCCCATGAGATTTAAATTCTTCTCGTTTTGTCATTCGATAGATTGCAAGGAGGTAATAATACATGAAGTTACCCATAGTCGTCATTTTCACATTGCAGTGACGAAAGAGGCGATTAGCTGGGTGAAAGGAAAAGTTGAACAGGCGTTGAACAAGAGTGAAAATCCAAAGAAAACAGGCATTTTTAAGGCACAGGATACAGCCTAACCATGGAGGTGCTAGTAAAATGAGAGTGGAAGGTTCATCGAGCTGACAAAGATGATCAATGGCCAACACGAGCACATCGTCGTCCCAAATAAGAGGATGATGGAGGCGTGGAGAAATCTTTGGAAGGCGCTGAAGCTCGTTGCAACGATCTACGGCTAGCGCTCGAACCACACCGGACCGGTGTGCATTGATACGGTAGAGAAGGGTTGCGCCCAACACAAAATCCCACTTCTTTGGCAGGGTAGTCGAATCTCGCTTGTTCCTGCTCACCCCCAGGGCAAAGGGATACAATCGTAAAAGAAGTGGCGGAAGGCAAGCAAAGGAGGAAAACATAGACAAACTGCAACAACAATGCTAGACAAAGAAGGCGATGAAGGCGCCAAACGACAAGGAGGAGGGTAGAAACAAAGGAGCATGGCGAAGTGAGGAAGGGGGAAGACGATTAAGACGAAACTTTGATGCAAAAATCAAAGAAAAGGGGTGGAAAAAGAAGGAGATCGGAGCATTGCACCAACGAAGTTCATCATCATCATCAAAACGTCGAACAAGATGCCATGGAGTGTCGTCGAACGCTCAGTCAGGCAACTATTAAAGAAAGAGATACATATCAGAAGGATGGACGTAGCCAAAGGCATGATCTAATGCCATGACGAAGTGGACATCAGAATCCTAAGATCAGAGAAATATCAAACCCTTCTTGGTGGCTTTTACATTGAAGAGTGGTCTAAGGAGATTCATGAAATAGGAACAAAGGTGGCATACCGAAATAGTTGGATGGGGATCAAAGGAACAACATCGGAAAACTGGAATATCCAAACATTCGGGAAAATCGACAAGGCGTGCGACGGACTAATCAATAGGAACAAAGGTGGCATACCGGAATAGTTGGATGGGGATCGAAGGAACAACACCGGAAAACTGGAATATCCAAACATTCGGGAAAATCGACAAGGCGTGCGACGGACTAATCAATACTGCGCAAATCACCAACTCTAATTCCTCAATGGAGATGGCGCTTTTGCGATTAAGAGGGCATGAATCACAACTTGTGCCAAAGAAATTTGATATCTACGATGATAAGGCATTCAGGAGTTACACCTGGTTGAAGAGGAGAGAAATTGGGGGCTAGAAATCAAAGAGCTCCGGCTACAACTGTTGGAGCAGTTTACCGAAAACTATTGGAGACGGCTGACGGACATCGGTAGATGGAAGTACGATGATCGACGTAGCATAGAAATTGAGATTGAAGGAGCATTGAAGGCGATGTGGAGTCCGAAGAGGAGGAGGAAAGGATGAGGATGCAAAGACCTAACTTAGGCTACGGTGCAGTGGTGGCCACATCATCATAAATGAACGAAACACTATTCATTTGAGCCGGACTATATCAAGCACCGATAAAGATGAGGATCAAAGAGTTGGAGGATTGGATCAAGGCGATTGGACCCAAATGCCGACCCAAATAAGACAGGGTGGGTCCAGTGTGCGAAGCCCAATTAGAGAGGCAAGAATCGTTGGGCTTATTACAAGAGGGCACAAGATTTGGATAAGCCCAAAAAGGGATTGAAAACAAGAGCGAACCCTGATCAAAAGGCGGACTCGGACAGGCCTAAACTACAAGTCTACCAACGGGTTGGGATCGAAAGGGAACACAATAAGTTTGGGGCCTTGGCTTATTAGGAAGCCCATACCAGACTGAGTCAGAGCGTGTCCCAGATGCTCCACGCACAGACATAGACCACATCGACACAGAGACAAGATCGTTGAAAGAAATGGAACATCGACTTGGACATGCCCAAAACTAGGTACGCACTTATAACTCTAACTATCCTCCCTCCAATTTCCCTAGCGGATCGAAAGAATCTAGATCGGACCATGTTCCATCTACTAAAAGAGACAGTCAGAGAAAAGGAGTACAACGACGACAGACAACCCCAGCCAAGAAGACAGATTTATCGAAAGGGGAGAAGCAGATGATCGGTGGGCATGATAATAACAAGTCTCTGAGAGTGAATCTGGAAGCATAATATAAAAGAGTCAGAGATTTTCTACCATCGATCAATGCCCAGCTGATCGCAGTTCAATAGGCATTCAGAGGCAAGTAATGGGTATTATAGTTCTCATGAAGATTCTTGGTTGGAATATTCGCGGGTGCGGATCAAGGGAGAAAAGATGGGCTATTAGGAGATCCTTATCTGCAGCAAAAGCGGATCTAATACTCTACAAGATACCAAGAAGGTTGCAATCAATCTGAATTTGGTTGCCGATCTATGGAAGAGAAGATTTGTTGATTGGGTGGCGCTTCTTCCAGAGGGCACGGCAGGTGAGATTTTGATAACGTGGGACACCCACAATATGGTGATAGATCAGAAATAGGAGGGGTCCTATTCCCTTACTATCAAAATCAAAGGTGGCTCACAGTAGTGTATGGATCGTGTGACCATAAATGAAGGGAGGACTGCCTCATTGAGCTTGCCGCTATGGTGTCCTACATTCAGGGACCCTAGTGTGTGAGAGGCAACTTTAACATAGTCCAAAATATGGCAAAGAAGAAGAATAGCAAACATACCAAGAGCATAATGAGGAAATTCGATGACTGGATCCGAGATATACATTTGTATGAGCCAGAGCTTAAGAATATGTCATATACTTGGAGCAATCGAAGATTCTCTCCAGCAATGTCCAAGGTGGACAAATTTCTCTGCAATGAACAATGGGGAGAAATATTCAACCATCAGAGAGTATGGGGTTTGCAGAGAATAACTTCGGACCACTAGCCGATTATGATGGATACAGAGGAGACTAAGTGGGGTATGCGCCCCTTCCGCTTCGAGAATGCTTGGCTACAGCAGCCAAAAATAAAAGAGATGCTACAAAAGGAGTGGGAGGCAGATACAAGTTAGGGATGGGCAGAATACAAAATAATGTTGAAACTTCAAAACCTGAAAGGAAAATTAAAGCAATGGAGGAATGGCCAGGCAGCAGAGGATGAAATCAAGAAAACAAAATTAGGAAAATAGAATTTTTTTTTTTTTTTTTTGAAAAGAAACTAATATATTGATAATAAAGAGCCTGATGAGATATCAGAGCTCGAGAGCATCAAAAGTACAGACTATGCAAGATTTTTTCTCCTTGACATAGTCAATCCTCAAAAGTATACCCCTTACCTAAATTATTACAAGACACCCAAGAAGCAAAAAGTACATTAGACCTTTCCCATATAGCCATCTCCGATCTATTTCTATCTAAAAAAAGTCTTATATTCCTTTCTTCCCAAACTGTGTACCAAACCGCACAAATGATGATCTTCCAATACTGCTGAGTTCTCCTTAGAACTATGCTGTCAGGGATTTTGAAAATATCATCATTCATGGGAGAGACAAAACCTTCAAAAATCTACGCCCATCTACTCCACAGATTTTGAATTAACTGACACGAACCAAAAATGTGGGAACTTGATTCTGAGTTATCCCTGCAAAGAAGACAAATGGAAGGATTAAGAGTGTATGCAACATATTTTTTCTGAATATTTTCTGCAGTATTAAGTCTATTAAGACTTATGAGCCAAGCGAGCATTTTTGCTTTTATGGGAATCTTAGCCTTCCAAATAAATTCCACCGAAACTCCATTTTGGTTTGAACTCCCCTCACCCAAGTGGGTTCTAAAAGAGAATTAGGAAAATAGAATTAATGGGCAACTTAACAATATTGGATAGGAGACTGGAGACAGAGGAGGACTCAAATCTGTTGGATGAAAGGAAAAAGCTGATCGAGGACATACAACTCTAGATTGCAAGCAAGAAACAAAGTGCAGACAATGGGCCTAGATGAAATGGGTCAAGAAGGCGACATCAACTCAAAATTTTTTCATAGAGTGCTATCTCTCATGAAATCCAGAGCTACCATTACAAAACTAGAGGATAGAGCAGGAAACTTGGTAGAAGACGTAGAGGACATCCAAAAGATGATCATAGAGTATTTTGTTGGGCTATCTAAGGAAACATCCTACAGGAAATGGGGAGTAGAGGGCCTTCAATGGCAAAGAATCTCTAAAGATGATAGGGGTTGGTTGGAAAGAAATTTTGCAGAAGAAGAAATAAAGAAAGCAATTTTTAGCTACAATGGAAGCAAGGCTCCTAGCTCGCAGATGAGTTCATCATGTCATTCTTCTAACATGAATGGGAAACAATCAAACAAGACATCACGAAATGCTTGAAGGAATTCCACAGAGATGTTGTTGTTAATAGGAAGGTGAATGAGACATATATTTGTCTCATTCCAAAGAAAACCAATACTATTCGAGTGGAGGACTTCCGGCCAATAAGTCTTACCACGAGCTCATACAAGATTATAGCTAAGACCTTGGCCAACAGGTTGTGGGTAGTGCTTCCTCACACAGTAAGTGAACATCAGCTTGCTTTTGTTAAGGAAAGGCAAATTACGAACACATTTTTTATTGCCAATGAAGCTATGGAAGACTGAAGAGTCAATGGCAAAAAAGGTCTATTATTGAAGGTTGACTTTGCCAAGGCATATGACTTGGTAAGATGGAGCTTCTTAGATTTTGTTCTTAAGTAAAAAGGGTCTGGAGATCTCTAGTGCAGATGGATGCAGGCCTGTTTACAAACAACCAATTATTCAATCTTTATAAATGGCAGACCCAGAGGGAAAGTCACTGAACAGAGGGGACTTCGGCAGGGTGATCCTCTGTCCTCGTTTCTGTACACCATAGTTGTTGATACCCTCACCCGAATTCTTAGGAAAGTTGTCCAGGAAGGAAAGTTGCAAGGCATGACAGTAGGAAGACATAAGTTCAACTCACCCACCTTCTATTCGCAAACGATTGTTTAATCTTTATGCGGAACAAGCAGGAAGAATTGAAGGTCATAACAGATGCTTTGCACACTTTCTGCTTTGTAACGGGGCTGAAAGTTAAGGGCAACAAAAGCCAACTGTTGGGTATTAATACTAAGAAAGAGGAAGTGATCAAAATAGCCGCTGATCTGAAGGTAGCTCCAGGAGAATGGTCGTTGATATATCTGGGAATGCCATTGGGGGTTCATCCATATAAAGCAGATTTATGAGATCCAGTTATCCAAATTATCAAAAAAAAAGAACTGCTAGCTAGAAAAGGAGTTACTTATCAAGGGAAGGAAGACTACAATTACTTAAAACAGTGTTAGAAGCCATGCCAACATACTATATGTCAATATTCAGAATGTCAAAGAAGGTGGCTCACATTATTGAAAGACATGAGAAACTTCCCGTGGAAACAAGAGGACTCTGAAAGGGAATAGCACATGGTTAATTGGGCACAGGTCTACAAAACAGACCAACACGAAGGCTTAGGCATAGGAGGAATGATTAAGAGGAATGTGGCCTTAAGGGGCAAATGGTTGTGACCCATGATGGAAAGACCGGAATCAATGTGGGCCAAATTAGTTCGGAGTATGCATGGATCAAAGGCATTTGGTAGAGAAGCTAGCTTGAACAAAAAATGCAGCTACGAGTGTCTGTGGAAAGATATATACAATTTATATGAGCAGTTACGGCCTCATATAATATGGAAAGTAGGAAGAGGAGATAGCATTGGATTTTGAGGAGATATATGGCGTGGAAGGGAGACGTTAAAGGACACATTTCCTAATACATATAGATTGTCAAAGAAGCATGAGGCATCGTTATCTAAGTTCAGAATCTGCAGCAATGAAGGGGATAGGGCACGGTGGGGCTGGAATCTTCACTTATATAGGAATGTAAGGGGTGAACATATGGAAGAATTAAGCAAATTGCTCACCAAACTGCACAGATTTCATCTCCAAGAAACAAAGGCTAAGGACAGACCAATTTAGAGTGGTGAGACAAGCACAAAGTTTTCAATGAAGTCTTTTATGGAAAAGCTGACGGCTCGATCCAGCATGCAGACGGACATTCCAACGGATTTCATTTGGAACATTAAAGCAATGTTGTCAAGGCGCCGCCTAGACATCGCCTAGGCACCGCCTAGGCGTCCAGGCCCCCTCAACGCCTAAACCACTGCCTAGGCATTGGGGGGCTTCTCTATAAATTTTTAAAAAATAAAAAAGCTTTTAATTAATTATTTATTTTTTGTAATTTTAACCTAAATTTAATAACTTCATACTCAAACCTCTCCAAGTCAAATGACTCGAACCAACTCCGACGATCATCTCCAAGACTCTGGCGATCATCTCCGACACTCCAACAAGCAACTCCGACGAGTCTCTCCATTTCACTGTGCATCTCTCTCCCTTTCTCTCAACTTTCTCCTTCTCCGTCTCTCTTTTTTCATCTCTCCCTCTCTCTCTTTTTGCATCCCTCCCCCTCTCTCTTTTTGCGTACCTCCCTCTTTCTCCACTCCCTTCCTCTCTATCTTTCTGCATCTCTCTTCTCACTCTCTACCTGCGTCTCTCTTCTCTCTCTCTATCTACATCTATCTTTTGTCTCTCTTTCTGCCTCTCTCTTCTCTCTCTCTCTATCTACATCTCTCTTTTGTCTCTCTTTCTGCGTCTCTCATTCTCTCTTTACGTCTCTCAGAGAGAGAGAGAGAGAGAGAGAGAGAGCAATTAGCTCTTCTTTTTGGAATGTTACGAATATGAAGTATGTGAACTTATGATGATCATGAGTTTATCATAATGTATTATCTAATATGTCATTATTTATAATTTTATAATTTATATATCATTAATTAATTAAATATAAATTATAAATAAATAAAATTATACAAAAGTATTAAACAATTCTTCAGGAAATATATATATATATATATATATATATTGAGTGAGGAACCAATAAATAAATAAATAAATAATTCTTTAGAAACCTTTAAATAATTATTTTAAGGACCATCTAGACCCCACCTAGGTCCCGCCTCACCTTATGGAGGCTTATCGCCTTAAACCACCTTACTGCTTTGACAACACTGCATTAAAACCCCTTTGAAAGTGAGAATACTAACGTGGTTAATTAGCTTAAATAAGCTATAGACCACAAAAAATCTCCAAAAGCGTTACCCCAACTATATGCTAAATTCGTCTATATGTATAATGTGTAGGAACAGTGCGGAGAGCACCCAGCATCTGTTCGCAACTTGCAAGGTAACGATGGCAATATGGCAACAATGGCACCAATAGAACACCAACATACTCCCCCCTTCTGAAGACACCCTGCTTTAGATACCGGCAAATGAAGATACGACAAAACTCCAACAATATTAGAAGGTGATATTGGTAGCAGTGTAGTACACCATTTGGGAGGAAAGGAACAATAGAATCTTTTTTTTAAGAGACTGAAATTATACATTGACAGAAAAGATAATACAATCAGCTGGATGAGATATCCAAGCTATTAATACAAAAACTATAAAGATTGTAAAATACTACCCCCCTTACATAACCATTCCTCAAACGAGTAGCCTAATCCTAATTTGTTGTTGAAGATCCATGTGGTGAACAAAAAATTAGATCTTTCCCACAGCATCCTTTCCGATTTCTATTTTTCCAAAAAAATTCTCGTATTCTATTTTTCCCATGCGGTATACCATATAGCTGCCAGCACCACCTTCCAATATGGCTTGATATGAGTATAAATACCCCTTTTCGGAATGTTGAAAAGAATATTAATATCAGGTGGAACGAGTTCGGTATGAACCTGCCTCTACTAACGCCAAATAGCTTTTACCATATCGCATTTTGCTATCAGATGTCGGGTTGTCTCCTCGTGTTTCCTGCACATAAGACAAATGGAGGGATTCAGACTAAAATGAGGGAGTCTTCTCTGTATGTTTTCTACAGTCTTTAACTTATTCAGTCTGATGAGCCACATTAGAATCTTGGCCTTCATTGGAATCTTTGTTTCCCAAATGAAATCCATAGAAATGTGTGGTTGTCCATTGATCTGAATGTGTAATTGACTCATAAACGACTGAACTATGAATTTCCTGCTATAATCTTCATTCCAAAATGGTTTGTCTTCTACACTACTATTGTTCAAATGAAAGCTATTAACAGTGTTCAACATCTCTCCAAGCTCGTCCATATGGGCATCACTAATATGACTGGAAATGTGTAGATTCCATCCCCATGGATCTGGGAGAGGATCATATGGGAAAGGTCAAATATTTTGTTTGCTACATGGATCTCGAGTTCCAACCTAGGAAGAGGTTATAATTTCGGAGACTCGCTTTGTAATGGGGAAAATATTTTATAGTCTTTTATAACATGAAACTAAGATCGAATACCTCATCCAACATCTTGTATTATCCCTTTATATTAATAGAGTTTCTCTTTTCAAAAAAAAAAAAAAAGATTGTAAGCAAGATGGAAAGGCCCACCAAAACAAGTCATATTCTGATAGGCACACCAAGCAAACATTGAAGCTAACTAAAAATGTGACTATACCATGACTCAAAGCTAGACTAAACTTGCCCAAAAATGTCTGATGAAGTTCCCTCATGGCCTATCAAATAAGGGGGTTGAAGCACTACCAATAGTTATAGGCCTAAGACCCAAAAAGAACATGCTTTTGAGCTTGCTAATCTAAAAGAATTTCATAGACAAAATGTATGGCCTTTATTATTTCAAAGAATGGCTTTTCTTTCTCCAACAACGATCTTTTGCCATTTCACCTTGAAGATGGAAATTCCATTGATCTTTCGATCAAAAAAATAGGAAAGGTTGATAAATAATAGCCAGAATGAAACAGAATGACCCAAGCCCTAATTGCTATATTTGCTCCAGCATCATTAGACCAAGAAAGATTCAAAAGGCACTGGTAAAGGCAATTAAGACCAAGAGGCATTGCCTTCCTTAAGAGAAGAGTTTAGGGATTTGCAAAAGCAAGTAAGGCGTGAAGAACGTAGAGCATGAGAAGTGCAAAGAAGAAGAGAAAGCAAATCAAAAAAAAGATGTGAAGTATTTGCATCCTCCGCCTATGCTACAGTATGCTCTCCAGAATACGAAACTGGAAACTTGATACTAAAATAACATTTCCACTTCATGTTTGTTTTCACATTCTCGTAAGTGATTTTGTTTTCGAAGAAGTGTCTATTTTATATATCCTTGTTCCGTTCACTTTTATATTAACTCTAATAAGGTGGCCAACCACAAGTGAAGAAAATGCCTTAGAAAATTGTGCTAATGCCCTGAAAAAAGATCCTAACATGCATTTATATATTGACTCTAATAAGGCAGTCTTATTCTAGCAGGGGCTAGCGCATGTTCTAATAAGAGTCATCCTACATTATGAAACAATGTCGCATCAATGATTTCAGGGCCTAGAAGGCATATTATCTTGGGCTAGGTTCGTAGACTAAATATATAGAAAGAGGGGAGGGACGCTAACAAGTACTAAAAAAGCAAATTACTTTCCCTAAAATATAGTATAATGAATCATAAATCATAAATTCCATATGGTCAAAATAGGGTTCTTCTAGAAATGATAACGAAGTCCAATTCTTGGATCCTAGATGGAAGTAAAACAAATGCAAAGGGGACATTTTTCTGGTTTTAACCTAGTTTTTCTTTGTTCAATAGAATTATCTTCCACAAAGTTATATGGGAAAATTGAATCACAAAAGTTCGCATAGAAGGTAAAACAAAAAGTAAGAGCTTTCCAAACTTTGTGCGTGCTACTGCTAGTTGATACGAACAAAATTAATTATGTTTGAGGCTTTTTTAGATTGGAATGAAAATAAGATACAAGAGGTCTGTGGCTGGAGACAACATTAACAATGAGATAACAATAGTCCCTCCTACAGAAGGAGCAAAAATCACAAATGCCTCCCTCATTTACAAAGGTCAATTACTTATAAGTTCATGATAAGAATCATAAGATGCTTAACTCTTTGTTGCATAATTCCTTCTTCTTCTTTTCCTTTTTTTTTTCCAAAGAAGAACAAGATAAACCCTACATCTAGACTGTTCATGGCATAATTCCCTCATCTCAATTTTTTTCTATTAAAAAACTTTCCAAAGTACAAACTAATTTTCACATACTCCTTGTTGCTTATAAATTACAATTTTTTATCTCCATTATTTATTGATAGAAAAGGGTAAGCAATAGTTAAGGTTTGCATTGTAACCAAGAGATCACAGATTCGAATATGGAACCATGTGCTTACAATTTGTAAGCAAATTTGTGTAAGAAATCAGTTCCTGTACCCTAAAGATAAAAGTAGAGCCATCAAGGCACAAAGTCAAAACTAGTGGTAAGCCCCATAAAGCGAGGCAGGACTTATGCGAGTCTAAGGCATACCATAAAATAATTATTTGAAAGTTCTTTAACAATTATTTATTTATTTATTGATCTTTTACTCCATATATACATATATAATTGATAATTGATAATATTTTTAAATAAATAATACAGTATTTATTTTAATAGATAATAAAAAATTGTTATTTATTTAGTGTGTAAAATAATTTTTTCAGGCCATCAAAAAAAGAAAAAATACAAACGCCTTCCTATACCACCTAGGGCACCACCAAGGCTTTCAGGGAGGCTTGGCACCTAAGCATTACCAAGGAAACACACAGACAACCCTGGTGAAAGCCTCATGCAATAGCCCCCTTTGATTGTTTGCTAATTGAGAGGTTCCTAAAAGATTTCTTTCTGTTTGCCATACACATACATGAATAGATGCACTCCACTGACTCTCTATGAACTAAAGGATTACAATCATAGTTTCCCACTATGCAAATCTTCCAAAAGTGTATTTCTCTCCTATATTTTGTGGCACTGTCGTTTATGCTCCATTACTGTTTATGGGCCACTTATATTCAGCATTATTGTTCTCAGGTTCCATGCCCACATTTGGAAACCTCAATTCCTTTACTAAAACCACTAGATGGTGGAAATTCAAAACCTCCTCTCACAAGGGGCAAGGACTTTGGTGGATGATTTTGCTACTGATCTGCTGAACTG
>JAJIYU010006599.1:0-20349 GCA_030144865.1 Tinospora cordifolia
CTTCTTTTGAATTTCCATAGAAGGAGACAATTCAGAATTATGTTTAATTGAACAAGTCTCATTTGTATTTATTTATTTATTTTTGCACAATATGTCCTCAAGCCAATATTTGCATATATTAAGATTAATTACTAGTCGGACTTCACACGTGATTTAAGCATTGTTCTCTTTAAATTTAAAATAGCTTATTACTAATCCCTTTGCAAAGACGAGAATATCGTTATAGGAGGGGCACACATGTGAGGAAAGCGAAAATCAAATACGAAAATCCTTTGTTTGCATTATATTTTTTGGTTTTAAAAAAAGAAAAAATAATTTAAGGTGTATTTGTATGACAAAAAAATCAAACATTTTTCAAAAAAATTCAATCTCCTTAACAAATATATATTTTTTTAGCAAAAATGGTAAAAAAAATGTGTTTTGAATTTTCTTAAGCTCACTATTCTTTTCACTAAAATTTACTGAGGTGTCTTATGAGAAAATTTATTTTTTTTCATGAAAGAAATTTGTAAATTAATTTAAAGAAACAACTAATTAACTATATATAGATATTTTTTAATTTCTCATGTTAGACTAAAGCTTTGGATTGCAGGTAATAATGCACATTATTTGCTTTAGGATATTTTTTTTTCTACAAAATATTATATTTTCTCATAATAATAATAATACTATTTCTCAAAATTTTTTTAATACATAAATAAATAAATAAATAAATAAATAAATAAAAGTAACTTGGTGGTTTCAAGTAATTTTGAGATTTTGATTCTCACATTATCACTCTGCAAAGCCCTTCTCAGTTCTAAAACTCCCCTAAAACCCCACACACCACCGTCACCACCACCAACACCACCGCCACCGCTCATCGTTAATCGCAGTTCCTATAACCAAGATCGCGAGAACCATTAATGGCGACAACTAGAAGAACCCAACAACAGCAACAGCAACAACTATTCGAAACACTCGGAGACTTCACGAGCAAAGAAAACTGGGACAACTTCTTCACCATCAGAGGCTGCGACGACCCCTTCGAATGGTACGCCGACTGGCCATCTCTCCGGAAACCCCTCCTCTCCCACCTCTCCGGCGCCGGTGATCAGGCGACTTCTGTCGACCATTCTTCTTCTTCTTCTTCTTCATCTGACCTGCAGATTCTTGTTCCCGGTTGCGGAAACTCGCGGCTGTCGGAACAGCTGTACGATGCGGGGTTTCGTGGGATTACGAATATTGATTTCTCGAAGGTTGTTGTGTCGGATATGTTGCGGCGGAACGTGAGGTCTCGGCCTGAGATGCGGTGGCGGGTTATGGACATGACGCAAATGCAGGTTTGGGCGCAAATAATTTGATTTTTACGGTTTTTTTCTTTTGGGTCTGAGACTTGGGAGTAATTTTGTTAGCCCGTGATGAATTCGCTACAATTCTCAAGTGTTGGTGTACAATAGTACATCAATTTTGGGTTATGTTATATAACAACAGATAATAATTCAATGTTGGATTATCTTTTCGAAATAAAAATTCAGTTTTGGTTTGTTATAATTCAATTTTGGATAATTGGAGTTCAATTTTTCATCAGATTTTTTTTTCTTTCATTGTTTAAATGTGCTAAAGTTGTTTAGCGACTAAAGGCGTAGAACGAGATTGCACTAATGCTGAATTAGGGACATTGGTTGGTTGATTGCATGGAGGCTCTCCATCTGTCTCGGATGTGTGCCTCTGTTACCAATCCCATTGAATTATTACTGGATAGTCATATTGGTAGCAATCTGCATTTCTCAAATTCCTATGTTTGGGGAATTTTCACTTTTATCACTTATAAGTAGTAAAATGTAATTCGCAGTAAAAGTATACTTACATTTTCTTCTTTTTTTAAAAATTTGGAACAATCCCTGGTAGTGTTTATGTAATTGAATTTCCCACGTTATGGCGTAATCCTCTAACCACATATCATGGTATGTGTTTTTCCTATAAAGTCCAGGCCATGTGTTTCATTGATTGTTCTATTTTAATTCTGCTTACTTCAATTTTTGTCTCCTTTTCTAATCCCTTCTATTGATCAGTTTTCAGATGAGACATTTGATGTCGTTCTTGATAAAGGAGGACTGGATGCTTTGATGGAGCCAGGGCTTGGACCTAAGCTTGGCATTCAATATGTATCAGAGGTCTATGACTTTCAAGTCTCAAACCATATTTTGTATGATGTCTTTGTGATTTCAACATTTAACACTATATATATTGTATTTTGAATTAACAAGGGTGGGCTGCCTTGTTAACAGGTGAAGAGAGTTTTGAAGTTGGGTGGAAAATTTTTTTGTCTCACTTTGGCTGAATCACATGTTTTAGGTTTGCTCTTTTTTCTCTTATCTTTTAAAACTTCTTTTGTCTTTACCCTTGTGGACGTTTAAGTTTCAAACTACACTTGAGACTTGAATCGTGGTTAATAGATCATGAAGCTGTTTTTAATGCCCAAACAAACCAGTGAAATGACATTAATACATTTCTGTGGGCAAAAGTGCAGATTGCTCATAAATTTTTAAGAGATTTATCTCATGAGGCAATTTGCATCAGAGTCAGGCACTGTTGCTAAGGTGGGAAGGTGGCCTTAGTAGCCTTTACAATGTGAGACAAGGCCTAGGTGAGTCTAAGGCGGAGCATAAAATAATTATTTTGAAGTCCTTAAATCTATTTATTTATTCATTGATCCCTCACATATATAGTTGGGACCCCTTGTCACTACAAAGGTTGGTTGGACCAACACAACAACCTAATGAGTCCACTTTAATAGCCGAGCTTGCCAGATTGCTATTAAACTTTTCCATATAACTGTCCATGTAGAAGCATCTAAGTTACTCAAAACTTTACATTACCTTAGGTTGGTGTTACATAAAATATATATACATATATATATATATATATATACACACACACACACACACAATATACAATTTATATATATATACACACACACACACACAATATACAATTTTTTCCAAAATATATTTGTATAATATGAAAAGGTTCAACTTACAAAGACAAACCTAAAGCAAAAGCAGAAACAATGGGTAGGCTTATGCGATCGCTATGCCCTTCCTTTTATCGTCCATTGAGGAACCTAGAAATTGAAAAATAGGAAATGAGCCATAATTCATGGGCTAGCAAGTAGTAACTCAAAATACAATATCAACACGTATATTCTTAAAGAAAGCTATGCATGCATGCTGTCATGTACAAGAATATGCAATGTAGATGCAATATATATAATTCAGTTAAAGCAGTAGTAAATAGATCCATCATTTATCTTAAACAATCTAAAAATCATGCACATGCCCAATTATTAAAGACAAATAACCCAAAATGCTTAACGTGTTGGGTAGGTTAATCAGGACTTACCTCCACCAAAAAACTGAGTCCAGTTCCACACAACTGGTAGATATCCCAATCTGACCCATGACTGGACATATAACACATCTCGTGGTGGGCTGCATAGGTCTGGCAGTGTAGCCTACAACCCAATTCCACACAACCCACACAAGAAGTCAGGCATGGCATATTTAGGCACTAGCTCCCCAACACCTATGTGTATAGCCTCCAACACATTTCCCCATGTGTAAATACATTTTCTATTTAAATCACGATGCAATGTATGCCATTTTTCAATAATACATGCAACACTTTTAGCATACATTTTTAAACATAATAACATGCATGATAAAGCACATTGAAAATACTACCTGTAATACACGCAAACCTGGGGTCTTTGATCCAACATGACTAATTGTTCCATAATCACAATTCATGCATTATTGTCATTGTCATGAATCATACGTGTTTCCTACCCTGTTTCTTGATCGTGTTGCAAGTCCTCTCTTTCTTAACCATGGTTAACATGCTACCATTAGTTTTTGGGTGTATTTAACCCAAGTTAAGGTTCCTTGAGGCTTAAACACTTTAAATTTACAACTAACAGAAACTTGGCTCTCTGAGTCTTAAAGCAGCATGTTACTGCTCACCAGAGTAGGGCAGGGCAGCACAAACAGCAACAACCTGAGAGTTGGGTTTCAATGTTCTCTTTTGTACTGTACTACTATATGTTTCAATATTATTTTTTTACCAAATTCTTCCACTTTTTGAATAAAAGTCCAATCATTTGACACCAAAGTATTATCAAATTAACATAATTTACCGTTGAAAGACTCATTTTAAACACAAAAATTCAATAATTAATTCAAAGGGAGTTGAATAGATTTTACCTTCACAAGCTTTCATGATAGTGCAATTTCCTTTCTTTGGGAATGTTTTCCTTGCTCCACTTTGATCAAATTTGTCAAGGAATCATCAATTTCCATTATTCATCATCTCCTTTTCAGGAAAACTCATTTTAATTCCTCATCTCATGATATGTTTTTCTCCCGTAAAATCACTTGCAACCCATTCCAACTGTCACCCTCTCTTCACTTCTTGGTTTTGAATGCTTTCCTTGTTCCTCATCATGTAATCATCAAAGTAGCATCATAATTTGGATTGCCTTCTTGTTGGTATCCTACAAATAACAGAAAATAATGGTAGAAGAGAAGGGAATTGGAAAAAGAAAAGTAAAATGAAGAGAGTAGTGTTTCATGGGTTTTTCCAAGGTTCATTGTACTCGAAGTATTTTTATTAAATTTATTTTAATAATCAAAATTTGTATAAATTTTGGGGTATTACAAGGGGTAAAATGAACTATTCACATGTTATTAAGATAATTGCATGAATCATCGTAGCCACATCATGATGTAATTGACACTTGAAAATATTCAACATGCTAAAGAGACACTTAATGGTGCAGTGCAAAACTTTGCATGGAATATTGAAGGTGGCAACTGCATGAGTTGCATGTTATCTACATGCCATCTCACGCAATCACAAGCGTACACCTCCACTCTCAGTCGCTTTCAATGACACCAACCATCTCATGCATCCTAGTAGAGATTTCACCCACTCCCTCTTCCATAACCATCCATTCACCAAAGGGATTTCATTAAACAAACGATTAGCCAATTCATTGCACAATGCACCCACCATGAATGCACATGCACATCCACAAACACTCATATTTCATTTTCTCTTTTCTTTTTCAAACAAAATATCCAATAATTTCATCTTTTATGTCCAAACTTATATCATTTCCACATTAAAAAATTGCCCAATTAATTTGAAGTATAACCATTTTCGAAAATCGGCATTTAAAATTGACATTCGTGCGTCCATTACTATATTATATTTCTAGGTACATTGATGTTACGAAAAAGTTATGTCATTACAAAAATAAATGATATATTAAAATAAATAATATATTGTTTTTTGATACAATATAATTTCAATTAATTTAGGGTTTAAAATAATATTTTTTTAAGCCTTCCAAAAAAAAAATTACAAAATCTCCCTTGTGGCGCCTAGATCACAACCTAGGTGCTTTGTTTTTGGAAATGAAGTGGGGAGGGCTGGGCGTCTAGGCAACACCTTGACAACGTTGGAATCAAGTAATATAATTATGATAATATTAATTTTACAAAGACATTGGTTAATAGTGGCCGCTAATAGAGATTTCTTGCCCTTGATCTCATAATCAAAATGCTGAATGGAATCTTTTATAACATCATGAGTAACAAAGTAGTGAAATTGCCACTTTAACTAGTGGTTATTTTAATTTGTTACTATTAATTATTAGTTCTCATTCATGGAATGAAAATTTGACTTTGCCTTAAATTTCGACCTTGAAAATGAGAATTAATTTAAAGAGGTCAAGAAATTCAAAAGAATTTTTGTAAAAATTCACCGATTTAGAGAAGTTAAAAAATTCTATGTAAATGTTAAAACATGCATAATTTCTATTAAAAATGATAAAAACAAGTATAAATTGATATGTTATACATATAAAAGTATACATAGAATTGTTTCAAACATGTATTCTAATATTAAAAATTTTATATTATTTACTTGTGTATTTCACGAATTTTACTAGAATTCATCGAAATCTTTAACTTTTTTACGAATTTCGTCGAAATCTTTGAAGGTCTATTGAATTTCTTTAAATTTTCTTTTATAATTAGGCTCTAGTTCAATAGCAAAAAAATCTGAAATATTTGGCTGAATTTCGGTTTCATTCCTTGATCTTATTGAGAGGCCAAAACGTAAACTTCATCTTTAAATTTCTTCACTTTGAATTGAATCATGTGGAGAACTTCGTAAAAATTGACACCATTGGATGATGTAGGGAATTTTCATTTAGATGTTCGGAAGATCCATTAGTTGCTCGAGTACATGCTAAACGAACATGGTTGTCTACTTAAAACATATTGATTTGTAAAAAATAATTGTCGAAAGTAATACCTATGGTCTTAATAATATTGACACATATTGATTAAGTAACAAATTATTTTATAACTTCCATTTAAACATGCGGAAGAGATTTATGGGCCAATTAAACTTTTTAAGCAACATTAGAGTTTAGTGTGCTATTTTCTGTTTTTCTTTCTTCCTTTGGTTATTTTTTTATATCTATGTGTTAACATAATATTAAGCTTTGATCATATACAATTGTAGAAAATTGGTGGAAAGACTCAAATTCCAACATTGTATTATGCGGCAATGGATGGTGTCTTTTACCATTTTAAGGAAGCGTTTTTTTTCCATATAAACATGAGTTGGGGTTTTTCTGGGAAAAGAGATTTGGTATAATGTTGCTCTTAATTATATATTTATGTTCTTTATGATCATCTTCTAAGAAATTCATAGTTAGCTTTGATTGTATTTTGTTATATTGGAACTTTGCATTTGAAAAGTTAATAAAAAAGAATTCTTAATTTTTTAAGGAAAAATTATTTTGAGTTTCTATGTCACTCTAGGTAACTAAAGGTGTAAGGTGCACTTAAGACAATGAAGGGCTGTAGCAATTGGGGTGCAAGGCATAAAGCAAGCCCGTGATTGAATATGATAAAATGCAATTTTTCTGAAAAAACTTAATTAGAGTGGTAGGAACTGCCCTGCGACACATGTTATCTATTATGAAGACTCTGTGAGTCAATAATTCTTTGTCTTGAAACCTTCATTTGTATAAGGAGCCTACAATTTTTAACTTTGTTGAGTTGTGTTTCCTTGGTTAGATTATCCACAAACAGCTATTTCTCTTGGTCTCCTTGCGCAACTAGCCTATTCTCGACAAAATTCTTTTTTAGGAGGAAAACAAATTTATTAATGACAATATATTGTGAGTACAAGCAAACATATAAAACAAATGACTCCTATTATAGATAGGACTTCCAATTTAAAGACCACCAAGAGATGGATATCCCATGGTTCCATGGAGATATCAATACCCAAGTTATTGCTTTAATTTTAATATTCTATTGTAAGACTTCCATCTTGGCCCTCTAATCCTGAAATACTCTATTGTTCCTCTCTAGCCAAATATAGACACTCATGTAAAACAATCATGTCTATGCTCCTCACAGCTTGGGAGGAGGGAGTGACGTGCAATAGCAATAATGTCTCCAAGTTAGATGAGATTCCACAAAATTCTTCTTTGACTCATTATGTTTACAATCAACCAATTTGACGTTTCATTTAGCTAAAATACTTTGGCAAGTCAAAGCTCTTGTTAAGGTTAGGTTTTTTTTTTCAGTGGCTACTCACCTGTGAATGCATGAACACTTGTGATAATCTTGAAAGGCATGTTTCCTATTGGGTTTTGTCTTCGCATTGTTGCTCCCTATGCATGGTGGCGGGGGAAAATATTGAGTATTTATACTTCGAGTGTGGTGTAGCTAGATATATTTGGGGCAGGTTTTGCTTTCTCAGGTGGATGATATAGGCCCCATACCAATATGGAGGAAGCACTCTTGTTTTTACACATTTCTGCTAGTTCTTAGGTTGAGAGAAGTACATGTTTGATTGCTTTCTATGTTTCTCTTTGGGCTATTTGGTTCGACTGAGATAATAGGGTGTTCCGCGATGGGAAGATTGAGGTTGAGGTATTATGGGAGAACATTAAAGTCAAGGTGACCTCTTAGATGTTGATGTCATCATGGAACAATGGGTGTCCATCTCGGGTTGGACTCTAAATTAGGTTGTTGTCTCACATAAAGAAAGGTTTTATGTTCTAAGTTTATATCCTTTTTCCAATGAGGGGCATACTCTTTGGCTGCATTTTTCAATAGAGTTGTTTCTTTCTCAAAACAAAAAATAAAATAAAATAAAAAACTTTGTACTATCATCTAGTTCAATTAAACAATTTAACCAAATGAAAAATCAACAAAAGTTTTTAAGATTTTTTCGTTATACATGCTAATGTTCATAGCTGGACTAATATTTCTATTTCGTGTTTGGAATTAATACTACACAAACCTCGCTTCAATGAGATTTTTGTGTGAAATTTCATTTCTAAGCACAACAATTTGTAGTAATGTCTGTATGAAGAAGCTGAGTTATTTTATTTTATTTATTTTCTCTTAGCTGGGGTGAGTAGTTCACATGCGTGATCTCCTCATGGTCCACGATGATGTTTGTCTTATGGTTTTTTCACTTTCCACGATAGGTTTGCTGTTCTTCAAGTTTAGGTTTGGATGGAAAATTACCATTCATGCTATTCCCCACACACCATCCCAGCAACCTAGCTATCAAACCTTCATGGTGATTGTTGTGAAAGAGAAATCCACCATGTTGCATGAGATCATCTCATCGTTTGAATCTTCTTCCCTTAATTGTGATGCAAATCAGGTATTGGCTGCTCTTGCTCAGGTTTATGATCACTATTTCTTCATATTATGAATGAGGATTGTATCTGTGGCATGGAATTCATGCTAATATATTTCCTCATTTACCTGGAGTAAATTATTCGATTGATAATCTTAATCTTGAATGACCAATATCATTAAAGTGCATTAGAGAAAACAGACTTATGCTTCTGCAGGTTCGTGGTATATTTCAAGCTCTTGAAAGTGAAAATAAAATTCGCAGAGAATTATCCTCAGGCACTGATATTTTGTACTCGCTTGAAGATCTTCGACTGGGGGTCAAAGGTGATTTGAAAGTTCCCATCCCAGGTCGCAGATTCCAGCTGATTTTGGGTGAAGACAAGGAATCTCTTTTTAGCTACAAAGCTGTACTCTTGGATGCTAAAGAACAATCAAATCCATTTTCATACCATTGCGGCGTTTTTCTCGTGCCTAAGGTCAGTATCTTTAGTGCTGCTTCTTAAACTGCTTACCAGGATTGCCAGAGAAAAACAAAGTGGAGTTTCAATATGTGAAAATTTTCCTAGTCAAATGATATTTATATTTATTTTCTGTTTAACTGATTCCGCTGAAGTTCTTCGGGTTATCTATTTTATGTGATGTTCTTTCCCTTGGGTTTTTGGAGTCCACAAAAGATTTATTTTCTTTTAACTTTGCACATTTGGATTCTAAACAAGTGCATTAATTTTTTTTTTCTCCATCTAATTGATTCATTTCTTTGGAGTTTGGCTTCTTTGTCAATTTCAGATTCGTGCCCATGAGTGGCTTTTCTCTTCTGAAGAAGGACAATGGGTGGTTGTGGAAAGTTCAAAAGCTGCCCGTCTAATCATGGTATCATGCCCAGAGTGTTCCTATTAGGAATTTTTTTTTTGAAACTATATTCTATCATCTAAAGTTTTCTACTGTCCTGTGACAAGGTTTTTCTGGATGCTAGACACAGCCATGTTACCATGGATGAGATTCAGGTATTAGTGTATTCTTGTTGCATGGTAATTCAGTTAACATTGAGTGTGATGACAGTGGAGATCCATAATTCCTCATTTCTCAAAATCCATTTTTGTGCTTTCAGAAGGATTTGTCTCCACTTGTCAGGGGTTTAGCACCAAGAGAACAGGATAATGGTGTCCAGATCCCGTATGTTTGATTTTCTTGGCCTTCTTTATAGCATCTTTGATTATTTACATATCTTTGTAAGGGTCCAAAACAGGTTGAGCTATTGGAGAGCAGAATAACAATGTCCAAGTTGTTGCTGCCATATATACTGTTTCTTATAATCGTATCAATGTTATTTCAATTTGGGCAGTGAACACTAATCCCAGAATTTTAGTTGCCTATCACAATTTTGCATTTTTGCTCGATAGAGATGGTAAATTGCAGTTAAGGTGATCTATGTGGCATCTTTAATGACCCTTTTTTAATATGTGATCAAATCCTTTTTGTGGCTGAATCTGATTACTGATGAATTGTAGCATCTTAGGAGTCGGAAGCAAGTCATCCTGTTGATTTTAATTGTTTTCCTTAACCTTTCCTATATATTTGAGATGCATATCCATGATGAGGCAAAAAGGAAATAGTGACTAACAATGAGAGGTAGAATTTATGTTTATATTTCTGATTTTATAATATATTGACTTGATAAGCTTAACTCGCCTTAGTAACAATGGAATGGTATGGAAAAGAGATAAGAGCTAATATCCCACTGCATTTTAGAAGTCCTCAGCGTGTCAAGTTCTTGTATCCAAACCTGCGAATGAGAATTAGGCATTCATTAGCTATCCCAAAAGATCTCAAAATTTTAGGTGTTGGGAAAATACTAATTGTTTCTCCACACTTTGATGGCATGAAAAATACAAACTTATATCACTCTTAGTATCTCTGTCGTAGATTGAGTTAGAATCAATGGTGTCTTATGCTTATGAGTTCCTTATTTTATTTATTGAGTTGCCTTTTTTCTTTGAGTGTCTGTTATCATCAGATCCAGTGTAATGACCTGGCATTTTCTAATTTCTTACTGCAGGTTTATGATGGCCAATGATGGTGTCAAGCAGCGGGACATTGTCCACCAGGTTCAATGCTTTCCTGAGTCACTACTTCTGTTACATATATGTTTCATGCTCAAATGTTAGCTACTGATACCCCTGATCTCATATGGATTGCTGTGATTCTCAAATCTCAAGTAACGAATGTCAACTTTTTTTTTGATCTCTATTCAACTATTGTAGGATTTGTGCTCTCAGTTTAAATGCAAACCAACTTGTGAAACCTTGTATCATCACAATCCTGGTTTCGTGTCTGATATCTTGAAGAATTATGCGCGAACCAATCTTAATAACTTGGTAGTCAACTTTTGTGCAAATGTCTATCATTTCCAAGTTTGACAGTTTCTTCGAACTTATGTCAAGCCAGATATACAAGTTTGTGGTTTACCTCTTAAGACGCTGCTTAGTCACTGTAGTCTGGGGTCATACTGCCAAATCATTTCTTCTTTGAGGAATGCCATGTTTATTTAATAAAGATATTCTGTAGTTTTACCAAGCTATTGAAAAGCATCACATTAGGCCAAATTGCATGGGTGTTTCATAATGCAGGTGACTATTAGGAGTTCTTTGAAGCTCTTAAAAACTTTGAGCTTATTTAAAATTTCATTAAAAGCCTTTTGTAATTTAAATAAATTCTAAAAGAGGTACAGTATGGAACTTGTGTCTTCTTTAGTTACACTGTAATCTCTTTCCTTTTCAGATCTTAATGATGGAACCCTACAATTAAAATAATAGTGATTTGGTTGAAGCCATTTTTTGGGATCATTTACTTGAACTTCATGTTTTTGTAAAATTTTTGGTTTTTATGCAATATATCATTTTTCTTTGGGATAATTTTTGTGTGAAATTCCTTCTGTTGTCTGTTGTCTGTTTGTGTCACATTTGCTGGGATCTGGGTCATTGGAGGGTGGATGAGCTTCTTGTGTTTGACAACTGTCGTGTGCCAATTTGGGATTTGGCAAGGGTTAGGTCCAATTAGATAGTTTCAAAGTTCAAGCAGTTATAGCCTATCAGATTAGTTAAAGCAATAGCCAAATCTGATGTAAACTTTGTTTTTGATGCTGATTGGTGGATCCCATATCCCCCAAGGCCTTCATTTATGAATGTTGTCTTTTTGTAATTAATGTAGTACATTGTTTCTTCTACATTTCTTTTTCATGTCCAACATAGTGCTGGTGGTTCCACATAAAGTTAAGGTTTTTTGTTGGACGCTATCACATGGAAGAATCAATACTACAGACATGTTGCTAAGGAGATTCCCAGCTATGTATCTCTCCCCCTTCTTATGTGTCCTTCATATGAAGGATGGCAACTTCGCTGACCACATTCCCTTCCATTTCAGTATTGGTTTGTCTTTTCTAATTAAATCTAGTGCTTCCCATCATTTTGAGAAATGCTTGTCATTAAGCCATTTGGCATCCTTTTCCAAGGTGGAGAGTGGTATTTGACAAATTGCATTTCTTGCCACCTTGTGGATGATTTGACCAGCAAGCAAGAATTGAGTCGTTTCATTATGCAGCTTGCTCGGACTCTCTTTTGTGGGAGAATATTTGGATTAAAGCAAGTACATAGGCTTTTGCTTCTCCTCTTAATAAGGGCTTCATCATTTTCAGCTTGGCTCTTAAACTGGAGGAACTGCACGCATGTGGGCAGGGGCTTGTTTGTTGTGGGTGGCGCATTAGGGTGTAAGCAAGTCAGAAGGGGTTGAGTTGTGGTGCCCAACCTCATTCAACCCAACATGGTCCGGTGCCATCAACAAGTCCATTTGCATTTAAGAAATCCATTTACAGTAAATTAGGCATAGAGATTAGTACACCATTGGCAAAAAAACAAACAATGACCAATCTGATATTCTTTTCAATGAGCAAAAATATTCAGTAGGCAAGCATGTTAGATAATAGAAAAATTGAACAATCCACAGCTTTTAGTAAATCTCAAAACAAGAAGGCGCGTATGAGATTTCTCCTAAAAATTAAGAGCATCATAAAAATCTCATAAAAATAGAAGAAGATAAGAGGAAGTCAGATGAACAAATTAATATGTTATCTTTAGTTTCTCTTAAAAAATGGACAAATGATAAGAAGAATCACAGGTAAGAAGAAGAAGATTACGATGAATACCAACCTGTGAACCATGAATGAAGACGAGATGAGCAAGATAAGAGTCATGAGACGAGCAAGATAAGCAATTGTAACTGAAGTATGAGAAAACGAGCAATTGAGCAAGATTCATGAGTGGAGAGGTAGGAGAATCGGGGACAGTGGCTTGTAGTTGGAGACTTTAGGGTTTTTGTGTTGTTTGAATTTTGAATAAGAGGTTGAGTTAGATATCCCATGGAATGACGAACGGGAAGGCAATCGAATGAACGAACGAGTAGACGAATAGAACGACGATCGGATCGACGACTGGATCGCCCAGACGGACGAATGGAACGACGTAGAAGGCATCCTGACAGCTATAGAAGAAACCAAACAAATGAAGCTTGGAGTAGTAGGCACAAGGATCAGTACACGGTAAGAAACATAGGGACAGGAACAAGAATAAAGAAGATATTGGATGATGACAACCGAAGGAGAAGAAATGGAAACCGAGGACATGAAGTTGTGCTTAGCAGCATGTCCAGGAATGACCAACACGTGGACAAGACAAAATGGAGGAATATTCTCATGCGAGACCAAAAAGGAACAAAAGATGAGGGCTGGACACTGGTCAAAAAAAGGAAAGAAGAAGCACAAAAGAACTTAAGCGAGGAAAATTGGAGGATGAGGTTACCAGTTACCAAATAAAGAAAGCACGAGTAAATGCAAGGAAGGTGGGTCAAAACAGTAAATGTCAGGTGAAGAAATGGGGAACGGGGAATGGAAATATGTATCATTTCCAACGAGATTCAAATGCTTTTCGCTCTGCTACACGAGATGCTCAGGAAGTTATAGTACAAGAGGTCACACAACAAGGTATTTTTTACATAACTGTATCAAGAGAAACAATTAATTGGTTGAAAAAGAAGGTGGAGCAGACACTGCTGGACAACGACAATTGGGGAAAATTCAGGATGTTTCGAGGATCTAGATTTAGTTTA
This sequence comes from Tinospora cordifolia, assembly GCA_030144865.1. NCBI lineage: Eukaryota > Viridiplantae > Streptophyta > Magnoliopsida > Ranunculales > Menispermaceae > Tinospora > Tinospora cordifolia. The sequence goes on from JAJIYU010006599.1 coordinate 13,884, forward strand.
GTTATGGAGGTTCTAATCAACGAAAGAGTACGATACAACAAGCTAACGAAGATGATAAATGGCAAGCATAAGAGTATCGTGATCCCGGAGGAAACCGCGATGGAAGCATGGAGGAATCTTTGGAAGACTCTGGAGAAGATGCTGGGCATCAGGGAGAAGGAAAGTAGAAACAAGGAGATTTGGAGAAGAGAAAAGGAAGGACAAAGAAGACTACGAAGAAACACAGCTGCTGGAACTAGGGGACAAAGGGGAGAAGAAAGGAGGTGGGAAAGGGAGGAAAAGAAGTTCCTAATCATTAGAACATCGGACGAAACACCATGGAAAGTGGTTGAATGCTCAGTTTGGCGACTCCTGAAAAGAGAAATATACATCAAAAGGCTGGATGTGGCAAGAGTTTTGATCTACTACAACGAGGAAGAGGACATTACAATCCTCCAAGCTAAGAAATATCAGACCCTTCTAGGAGGGTTCTACATAGAGGAATGGAATGATGATTGGGGAGAAGTAGAAGTGAAGGTCGCGTGGAGGAACAGTTGGATGGAAATCGAAGGCATCCGGTCGGATAAGTGGAATATTGAAACTTATGACAAAATAGGTGAAGCTTGTGGTGGTCTGCTCGATATCGCTCGCGTGACCACGTCCAACAAATCAATGGAGATGACGTTCTTAATATTATAGGGGCATGATTCTGGATTCCTACCAAAAGAGTTTGAAATTTACGACGATGAAGGAATCTTGGCATTGCGAATGGTGGAGTTGGAGAGAAACTGGGCTATGGAAGTAAAAGAACTACGGATGCAGATCCTGCAGAGATTCATGGACGACCACCGTGAAGGGCTGACGTACCCTGGGAAATGGAGGTTCGATGGTCAAAGAAGCTCAGAGATTGAAATTCTGAGCAGCGATGAAGATGACGCGCCAACTGATGAGGATGATGTTGACAGAAGGGTGGAAGGACAGCAAGGTGGATTAGACGTAGCAGTGGCGGTAGGCCAATGACTACTGACAAGAAGGCGTGTGGTAGAGAGGGACTCAAACTCATGGGTGACAAAAGAAGAATCGGGTTGAGCTTGTGACCCACTGGATCGAGAATAGCAGTCAAGAAGATGGGTTCTACATCCCAGCACAACAAAGGTAGCACTTCCACACTACAAGAAGCCCAACCCATGGTATGTATTTTAAAGGAAACGCAGTAGGAAGTGGTTGGCCCGAAAGAGAAAATCAAGACACAAACTTTAAGCCACCGAAGGAGATGAGCCAGGAGATTAAAAGGGGCGCTAACCAACCCATTTTAAAAGTCTATCAAAGAATAGAGAAAGGAGAGGGTTGAAACAGCAAAAGGCTCTTTGGCATATTGGGAAGCCCAGAAGGAAGACAACGAGTCTGAGTCTGATTATGACACAAAATCAGACTTCCAGGCATACATGACCCTGTTCGGGACAGAAAAAATCTCTAAAACAAGGAACACAGCTATGGACTATACTGAAGCTGAAGTCAGGCTAGCGAGTGGAACAGATCATGGAGGAGCTGGAGATTAGCCGCTGGTACGATTTTCTAACTATGACTCCTCTCTCTCTGATTCTTCTATTGGATCCGAGGACTCTAGGCAAAGCTGCATACCTCCCACACCAAGGATTAGACAACGATGGAAGCCTACAGTAACTTTGTTGGGGGCAAGCCGGAGGGGGAGGAGAAAATTATGAGTTAGAGGGATGACGACGACTTCCAATGGAATAACTAGAGGGAAGAATATGAAAGAGTATGAGATTGTTTGGAATTGATCAACACACAGTTGATCATAGCCCAGTAATTGTTGTTGTTCTTTCAGTTGTTATCTTCTTTATGAAGATATTCAGTTAGAACATTCGTGAGTGTGAGCAAAGAGGGAAGTGGAGGCTCATCACAAAACTATTTTTGCAACAAAAGTTGACCTTATCTCTTTGCAAGAAATGAAGAAATCTATAATGGACCAAAGTCGAATTGCGGGGATTTGGAAGCATAGATTTGTGGATTGGGTTCATTTCCCGGCCATGGGCTTTTCGAGAGGCATTCTAATAATGTAGGATATTCGGAATATGGAGCTTGTCGAGAAATGGGAAGATGGTTTTTCTCTAACTAGCAAGGTGAAAGGAAGAGATGAAGCTTTGTGGTGGTTCACAACAATTTATGGTCCTTGTGATAAAGATGGAAGAGAGGATTGCTTGACTGAGCTAGTTGCAATCTCGGCTAATATTCAGGGCCCCTGGTGTATAGACAGAGACTTTAACATGGTCACGAGCATGGAAGAAAAGAAGAACAGTAATCGCAGCTCGGGATCCATGAGGATGTTCAGTGAATGGATTCAGGACATGCAACTACAGGAATCAGACCTTAAGAACATGCTCTTTACCTAGAGCAATGAGTGAGATAACCCTGCCATGTTCAAGCTTGACAAATTTTTATGTAATGAGCAGTGGGGAGAAAAATTCAGCCGTCAACAAGTATGGGGTATCCAGAGAATAACTTCAGATCATTGGCCAATTCTGCTAGATACGAAGGAGGTGAGGTGGGGCCCTGCCCCCTTCAGATTTGAAAATGAGGGGCTCCAACAGCCTAAATTTAAAGATATGATGTAGAAAGAGTGGTTGAATGATCAAAGTCAAGGATGGGAAGGGTATAAAATTATGTCGAAGCTTCAAAACCTTAAACATCAATTGCGAAATTGGAGTAGAAGCCAGAAAGAAGAAGAGGATGCCAGGACATCGGTTCTAATGAACGACCTTAATCATCTGGATAGTAAGATTGAGGAGGAGGATAACCCTGGCCTTTGAGAGGAAAGAAAGCAGTTGCTAGTTGAAATTTTGCAGATGGAATGTAAACAGGAAAATAAATCTAAGCAAAGAGCGAAGGTGAAATGGGCAAAGGAAGGTGATGTGAATGCAAAATACTTTCATAAGGTGTTATCCCTTAGAAAGTCCAAAGCTACAATCACAAAATTGAAGGACACAATAGGTAATTTGGTAGAATCGAATGGTCAAATTCAGCAAATGATAACAGAACACTTCACAAAACTATTCATGGAGCAGAACCACATAAAATGGGGGTTGAAGGGTTGGAATCGCAGTATATTCCTGAAGAGGACAAAAGATGGCTTGAAAGGGACTTTGAAGAAGATGAAATCAAGAGTCACCTTTTGGTAATTAATATAAGCACAGGGGAAGTGAGCTCTATGGCAGCAGATATGAAAGTTTCCCTAGGTACATGGCCAAGAATGCCTCTACGAGGAAACTCGAACAAGATAGGTTTCTGGGAGCCAGTCATAAAAACAATTAGAAAAAGAATTGCGCGATGGAAGCGTAGTTATTTGTCGAGAGGAGGAAGAATGCTGCTGCTAAAATTGGTTCTTGAAGCTCTGGCTACTTCATGTCTGTCTTCAGAATGCCAAAAAGGGTGGCTGGAGATATTGAAAAACATATGCGCGACTTCTTGTGGAAATCAGAAGATGCATCAAGGGGCCAAAATTTGGTAAAATGGCATTAGGTTTGTAAAGACATGACGCAGGGAGGGCTGGGCATAAGAGGGATGGTCAAGAAAAATATGCGTTAAGAGGTAAATGATTTTGGAGGATGATGGAACAACCAACAACCCTTTGGGCAAAAGTGATCCGAAGCATTCACGGATCCAAGTCTTTTGGGAGAGAAGTTAGTCTAAACAGAAAATGCAGTCATAAGGCTCCTTGGAAGGACATATCCAGCCTATATGATAGATTTAGACCTCACATTATATGGAAAGTGGGCAAAGGTGACAATGTGAGATTTTGGGAAGACACATGGTATGGAAGGGAGAAATTATAGGACAAATACCCCAACATGTACAGATTGTCTAGAAGGAAGAGTGGAGGCATAACAACTTTCAAGATGTGCACTTATATAGATGGAAACCCCCAATGGGGCTGGAACCTGGATCTCAGCAATAATGTAGGGGACAACCACATGGAAGAGTTGAGTGACCTTCTAAGCTCTTTGCATGGATTCCAGATCCAAGAGATAAATGAAGAAGACATCCCCAAATGGAGCCCAGAAAACAACCTTCAATTCTATGTGGAATCTTTTAGAAATCACATATTAGATTGAGACTCAAACAGGACCATCATTCCAACAGACTTTTTATGGAGCATAAAAGCCCCTATGAAAGCCCGGATTTTAGTGTGGCTAGTGAGCTTAAATAAGCTCAAGACCCTAGATAACATTTAGAAACAACACCCCACCCATTATCTAAATCCTTTCATTTGTATTCTTTGCAGGAATAGTGGGGAATCAGTTCAACACATTTTTGGGGAATGCAAGCTAACACAGAAATTGTGGCTTTAGTTGAACCCCCCCCTCTGGCCAAAAAAAAAAAAAGATTCTCTTTTTCAGACTCTTGAAAGGGTCGCTTAAGGAAATCTTTATCAGTTTTCGAAAGTGATATTGGCGGCTATTTGGTATAGTATGTGGAAAGAAAGAAATGCCTGCATCTTTTTGGACAACATAATTTGGGCCGCCTTATGTGGGAGAGATCCAATATTCTTTTTTTGCTACATGGATCTCAATTTTTAAATTAGGAAAAGACTACAAATTTGGAGAGTGGCTTTGTAACGGGGGGAATATATTACAATCTTTATAATTCCTTCCATTGGATATCTCATCCGATTTTGTAATTATCTCTATTATCAATAAAGTCTCTGTTTCAAAAAAAAAAAAAAAAGAGAGGTTGAGTTAGTGTTAGGTATGGAACACAAGGCCAGGGTTTCTAAAACTCTAGTTAAAAAAAAATTCTTTATATTTTTTCACTTTTAAGTAACGAATGGTTGGGAAATTAGGAGTCAGGGGCACTGGGTCATATGTAAGGTTGGGTCCAACCTGATCTTTTTTGGCCGAACCCATCATCGACCCCATAGTGTTTGGGTCAAACAACTCGAAAATTTTACAAATTTGACTTGACCTTACTAGACCCAACCCCCCAACCTTTTTGGGCAGAACTTGTGATCCGACATTGAAGTGGTCGGATCAAACAACCAAAAAATCTATAAAGTTCAACCTGCCCAACTAAATGGTTGGGTTGGGTGGCTTACACCCCTAGGTGCATGCATACTTCTGGTCCTTTTTTCTTATATCACCCCTGGTGCATTTGCACCTTTTTAATAAGTAAGAAAATGTTCACTTGTTTTTACTCCAAAAAATAAAAAAAAAAACTGTCATACATAATCCAGCAATTTGTGACTCTGGCCTTTCATCTGTTTTAGCCCTTATATTTATCTAGTCCTGGTTTATTTCGACCTTAAATGTATTCTTTGACCTAGAACTACTTAGGGGTAGTCCTGTTTCCTAAGTTCTTAGTTGCAAGTATATGTTTCATCCTTCAATGACTTGACACCTTCTGTTATTGTGTAGGTCACTTCTCCCATGACTGGTCAAATTATTGTTGAAGATGTGGTTTATGAAAAGGTTGATGGTCCTCCTGATGACCACAATTCAACAAAGGATAAGATATTCCGCCGCCTTTTATTTCAAAGGAATCTGGGTATATTGCAGTCAGAAGCTTTGCTTACAGCAGAAGGATGTTTGGATAATATTCTTGGTGAAAAGGAAAAAAGTAAAACCAATTCTACATCCAAATCAAAGAAGAAAGGAAGCCAGAGAAGAAGTAACTTAACCGCCACTAGTGGTAAATATTCGCCCTATTCACAAATAACATTTTGATGAGTTTCATGTAGTGTTTGATTGCCTCTGGATGGTTTTCCTGTTTGTCATTAAATCCTACTCTTAAGTTAAAATTTGGCAAATTTATGAATTGTTTATTGAACAATTTTGTCCAAGGAATTGTAAACCAATATAAAGGTTAAAGTGTTAAACACATTCTTAATTCTGAAGGGTTTGAAACATTGTTCAAAGGAACATTCTAGCAACAAGCTACAATTTTAAGGGGCTTTTTAATTTTTATTTCTTCTACTTGCATCATATTATGTGCATAGAAACTGTTTGATAGAAACTAATTTGGGGTCGATGCGGTGACTAGGAACTGATCTTAGGAAGTGGGAGTCTTTGAGTTCTAATTTCACCTCATCCTTTCGAGTTTTCAATATATGAGAATTATGAGGCTTGTACACATCCCAAGAGATGAGCTGGTTCTAAGAGGGCAAGATGCCCTTGAATTGGGAAGAAAAAAGTTTCATGATGTGCTTGAGTGCTTAAGCAACCTACAATTTGTTAAGATTTATGCACAGTTTTTATTAAGTAAGAAAAAACATAAAGCACCAAGCAGCCTAAAACAATTCCTTTAATAACCATTTACTATTCTGGAGAATTGACTTATTATTGTCACATTGCAAATGTGCAATGAAAAGACTGTATCGGCGATACATTCAAAATTTTAATCAAATAGAGACCTAGTGCTCATCTAGTTGAACAAATGTCTTCAAAGATACTTTGGTAACACTTGAAAGTGG
>JAJIYU010006600.1:0-20385 GCA_030144865.1 Tinospora cordifolia
GGTTGGTGGTAAGCTTTTTTGACTTTTAAATTACGTGGAATTCCTCGTGAGCGGGGAATGAAATGGCATAACGTCTTCTAGCATTAATAGGCATAGTGCAGGTACCGAGGCCGTCTTCGCGCGCACTCATGTTTCAGAAATGGAGGATCTCGCTAGCACTGCCAGCTTCGATTAAATTCTCACGACCTCGAAGCTTCCGATCCAAGGCTGCATTAGAAGCCCTCGCTAGGGCTTCTGAAGAGCGAATCCCCAATCTGGTTCTCTACAACTACCCGTCTTTCTCCGGAGCTATTTCTGCTCTCTTCGCTCGTCTCTACCATTCTCATCTCAATCTTCCTCATCTCATATTGCCTTTTTCTTCCGTAGAGCCTCTCAGGTTCGTTTCCACAATCTCATCTTTATTTGTTGTGTTTTTTTTCTTTTAATAATTAATATTAATTCAAAGGTCTTATCCTTTTTTTTTTTGGTCTATTTTGAAGGACTCAAGATTTGAAGTTCGAGGGCTCGGAGGTCTGTTATCTTCTCGATTTTACGGGTCCAAAAACGTTCGCCGTTGACCTTTCTCAATCTATAGGCCGGTAAGCTGAATTTACACATGTTCTTCTCTGCTGATTGATCAAGAGATCTTTAACTGTGTTCACGTGTTCTATTTGCTTATGGAATTTTTCTTGTGTTATTGATTTAATCAGCGTGGTAGTTTTCGATCACCGAAGATCTACCATTTCCAAGGTTCCTTCCCCAGAAGAGTGTCCAGAGAACTTAGAATTTCATGTAAATGTGGAAAAGAGTAGCTCTGTTTCTGCGTTCGAGTACTTCTCTTGTAGATTAGCCAAGTCGGCATCTGCCGATGTAAGTGGAAGTGTTGTATTCGCTATTAAAGTTGTTGCTCATTGTCTGATGCTGTAGAATTAATTCGTTATTGTTGCTGCTACAGGGAAATGTTGCTACTCTTGTAAAAGACAAGGACAGGGATCGCATTGCAACGGTTCTAAGGTATGTGGAAGATGAAGATCTTCGCCGGAGGAGTCTACCAGATATCCAACAGTTCAATATCGGTCTCAATGAAATGCGCTCACAGTTGAATTGTATCACCAATCCATACATATTTGATCAGGTTCTGTGGTGTTAATCTCGATTTTTACCCAATAATCTGTGTTTATATATATTTTCAACTTTTTGATGTTATCTTCTGTTTTTCTGCTAAGAGTAATCATTCAAAAATATATTATCAGGCCCTGTTCTTGAAGTTATATTAATCTCTCTTTTCGGTGGCTTTGAGTTGTTTTTTTCCTTTGAGCAGAATGAGTTGGTGTGTTTTAGTTACTGACTAGAGTACTATTGGTATTAGTTATTAGAATTATATATGGTCATAGCAGCTGCTGGTATCTTTCTTGTGAGCATATTAAGAATGATTGTGGCACCTTTTTAAACCATGGAAATTCTGCAGTTATACTATTGTATGTTTGGTTGTAAAGGAGAACTATCTGTGTTTCTCAATTTAAATTCAAGGTGCCACGAATTTTAACTAAGCTCCAAATTTGTCTTCAGGTAGTCCATGCTGTTACTGTTTTTTGTTTTTTCAACATGCATCATGTATGTGACAATGTGTGTATGTGATGATTCGTATGTGACATAGTAATTAGTTGCATATCTAGTAGACAGTTTTCCTTACTCTTATTGAACAAGTTTGACTGGTTGATTAACGTGCTATTTGTCAAAATTTAAAATGATTTCTCTTTAAATGTCTAGCATGAAACTATAAAAATAGGCTCTCCCCTAAACTACTTATCCATTAAATCCCAACACAACAAATTACATGGTATTTTAGCTAATTGCTACAAACCTGTTAAAATACGAGCACAGCTTGAATGTGTTGAAGGTATTCCACAATGATTGTCGGAGTTTTGCCTGATGGTCTTTTGTTGGTCTTGCCTTTAGTGATTTTCTTTGTCTTTTATGATCCCATTACTGATGGCCACAAATCAATTGATAGACAGAAAAACTATCTCAATATTTAATTCTTCCTGTGTTTTATGATTCCGTGCAGACAAATCCATGTGTTTCAGGAAAAGATTGTGTTGACTTAGGTTGAACTAATCTTTGCTTGAGTTAATTTCTGGTTAAGTAACCAGAAATTGTACAAGGTCCCCTCCCTTTATGCTAGAAATTATGGGGAGCGGAACCTCTTGAAACCAATATAAGTGTTCTGGAACTTAATGTGCCAAAATCAGCTGTTTGTGTTTTGCTCTGTCTTACAAATGCTGACGATCTTTTATGGTATGTTTGGTTTTATATTTAAAATAAAAATATGAAATAAACTTCTTAATGGCCTTACTTTGGGTCCATGCTAGTTAGGGAGAGGTTTTTCTTCTAGGGCATGGATGAGGGGTTGGAAGTCCATTTTTGATTGTTTGAAATTATGGTCAAAAAATTTTTCTTCTTGCGTTTTTCATGGATGTACATCATACGTTCTTAATATATTATATACATGCATTTGTTTCTTGTCAAAAACAAAAAACAAACATTTAAAAAACAATTTTTTGGGATTTGCAAATTTTAAAAATTCATCAATGAGACTTGTTTTCAAGGAATCTTGCATTTTAAAACAAAAAGTAGTTTTGAGATTCTATACCAGCTAGGGGGTGTAAGCAACTTAAATGGCCCAAATTGACCAAAGTCGGCTATTTTGGATCGGGTTTCAATAAGCTTTTGGGTTGGTTGGTGATCTTTGAGATGACTTGATAATTCTAGGTCAGTCCAACTGAACCTGACCCAATTTGACCATTACATTACGCACTCCCTTCCCTTGTATTCTGCTAGCTGGCCCAGTTTGATCCAAAATTTCTTTTTCGTTTTCTTTTCTTTTTCTTTTTCTTTTTTTTTTAAAAGACTTAAAACTAAGAAGTGATTAAACTTAAAACCAGGATCAGAGTTTCTCTTCAATTGTAATATGGGTCTTGAGCCAAAAGAAAAAAAACTTAGCCCTAAAATCTCTTCTTTCTCAAACTATCCCCCGTCCCCCCTCCTCTTCAACTGTAATTTTCATTGCAACCCTAAAATCTTCTCTTCCCTTCTCTTGTCAATCTCTGTCAATTGCTAATCTTATTCACTTCCTCGGACATTCTTTTTCTTTGCTTGTTCAATTGCTTATCTTGTTCGCTTGGCTGGTCACGTGTCTTCTTTGCTCACTTGCCTTCATCATTCTTCACAGCTCACATAGTGCGAATGACGTGCGCATGACACCAAACCCTAACCTGTGGTAATTTTTTTTTTTTTGAAACAGAAACCATATTGATACTAATATTAGTACAAAATGTTGGATGAGGTATCCGGAACCTGTGGTAAGCTTTTCTTCTTCTTCTTTGTGTTTTTTTTTTCTTTTTTTTTGCCTTTGTTATATGTTGTTCTTCAATGGGATTTGCAGTTGAGTTTCTGTTATTCATCAATTACAGGAGACTTTTTTTGAAAAAGTTTTAGTCAAATGTTGTTGATGTTGTTCTTCTGTTCATCAATGGCATTTTGTAACAATAAGAAGTGTTTTTTTTTTGTTTTTTTTATTTTTAATTTAAATGGTAGCCAACCCTATCAACCCACCCAATCAAACGTTATAAATGTGGAGGTCGAGTGGGGTTGGGGTTGAAACCCGACCCTGCCAATATCGGTTTCACCCCTATACTAACTAGGCCTTAGATTTTCTATTTGTGCAATAAAATCTACCATTTCCAGTGTTAGAATTAGATTTTGACAACTTCCTTTATGTAGGATCTTCTTTTTGATAAGATAGTGACTATTTTATTAATTAAAAACTCAAAAAATTAGCAATGTTACAGCCTCATATTACATTCAAATAATGAGTAAGAACATTTTTCTAATGTTATCTAATTAGAAACTTTAAATCTAATTGGTCTTTGTCTTTGATAAACTTTGCCTTGACTAACATAATGGTTCTCATATGTTCTTTGGTTTCTTTTAAGACAGAAATACTAATAAAGAGTGTGTATTGACTATTGAATAGTGACCCACTTTTATTTTGGTGGTATCCTCTATGAGAAGTCTAGATGTAGGATGTTAAACACTTTTCTGGGTCATCCATGTCCAATCAATTTCTTGCAAAAGTATATGCTACAGTTATAGGGTAAAAGGGAAATTAGTGAGGAGTCAACTAAGAGATATTATTCTCTAAGTTTCAGTTATTTAAACATGGTAACAATTTGCTTTTTTTTTTTTTTTTTTTAATTTTAAGAAGTTTGTATATTTTATTTTTGGATTTAGTTGCTTATTTTAGCAATATTTTCATTATTTTGTTTGAGTAGAATTTTTGGTTCTAAATTATGGTAGGATGCAAATTAGGTACTTTGGATTTCTTATAAATAATGAGTTTGTAATTGGTGAATCGAATGGAAAAATATTATTGATTTTCCCCTTTTTCCACCTTCATCTTCTCCCTTCTTCCTTCCTACAACTATCTTTTTCTTTTTATTTCTCAATTTTCTCTTTTTGGTGTTGCATCAATTTGGTATTAGAGCTCCTTGATTCTTTATCATTTATTTGCCCTCAATTTCTAGAAATCTATTTGCTCCTCTTTGACATCTTCTTCTTCTTCCTCTTTAGGGTTTATATAATAATAAATATTGGGTGGCTTGGTCCATCCAATGGGTTATTTCTACTTGCATATTGTTTGTTAGCCTGTCCATCTAATGGCTTATTTCTATATGTGTACAGTTTCCTAATATGAACTGGATTTGTTGGAAACTGATTCAAATGTCTTTTATTATATAAACATACTCATTGGGTTTGCATGAGAGTCTGAGAGGTGTGTGAAAATGGGAAATTGTGTGAGAGACTTTGTGGGTTGAGGGAATTTGTATAGGTTTATTAATTATATGTTGTAACCTATTTTTATTTTTTTTAATAGTAGATTGATTCTTATCTCCTGTGAAATAGGTATGCTCATCGAACCACGTAAATTTGTGTTCTTGCTTATGTGTTTGTTTGCATTCGTTTAGATTGTTTTGATAGTTCAAGTTTGTGTCTTTGTTTATTTGTTGTCCGCCTCTATTGCATATAACATAATGGTACCAGTGACATGTTGGAGAAGTTGTTGTCATGGGCATTTGTGTAGCAACACCAGTTCTAGAAGATTGTTGTCATCGTGTTGCATAGTTGGCAGTGTTGTAGAGATTGTTGCATGTTTCATAGGTCGTTGTAGGTTAGGCGTTGTGGGTCTCTTGTTCTTGCTATAAGCAACCCTATTTGAGACTTGATTTTGAGAACATCAATGTCTAACATGAGCTGAACAGTCCACAACTTTGAAATTTGGGTTAGTCATTTTGTGATCTATGTAGACTTAATTTCCTTTACTTATCCAAATTGATGCTTGGGCATCATTGAAAAGGCACGGTGAACTTTTTATTTAGTTATTATTGATTATTTTTGAATCAATTTCAAGTTGAGTTCTTCAATTGTGGGATTATATAAACCGTGCATTGTTTTTTAAATTTGAAGAATTTTGAGTTGTGCTTATTTTAGTCTCTTGTGTATGATATCTTTGATTTAGGTTAATGATTGGAACTTGGAAACTTTTGGCAATTTGCTCTTGTAGAGATTATTATGATGAGCAAAATTGCATGTGTTCCAAATGCAAAGTTTGAGGTGGAAAACTTTGATGGTAAGAATAATTTTGGCATATGACAAGTACAAAACCAAGATATCTTGATAAAGTAGAGGTTACGCAAGGCTTTGAAAGGTTCAAGTAGAAGACCATTAGATGTGTTAGGTGAAGATTGAATGAAGTTTGGCTTGTATGTATGTATTACTATTATACTATGTTTGATAGGAGATCACGAAAAGTGTTAAGACATGAGAAATCTATAACAACATATTGGTCTAAGTTAGAAAGCCAGAATATGACAAAATCTCTCGCTAATAGCCTATATTTTAGGAAAATGAAAGATGATACCATAATGAATGAACACCATAATAAATTCTAATCCATTAAATATTGGTTAGAAGGTGGATGATAAAGATAAAGTTTTATGCCTTTTTGTTGTTTTCCTGAGTCTTGTAAGTACTTGCTACTTCTTTATTGAAATGAGTTTTGAATGATGTTTTAATGATGCTCTTTTTGAAGTCCTTTGTTAGTGATACTTGGGTGGATGGTCTAGTTGTAACAAGTTGAATAAATAAAAGGCGATTTGTGAGTGTGGCAGGTTGCAACATAGAGAAAAATTTGTTGAACATGCCTTTTGTTAGAGAGGACATTGGAGGAAGGACTATTTACAAATAAAGAAGAAATAGCCATAATGAATGCTGCACATGTTGAGGATGACATACTATTTAATTATGTTTTAAATTGTTCATCATTAATATGTTGATCTGATGGGTGAGTTTTGGATTTAGGTTGTACTTATCATATATTATTATAGAGATTGATTTTTTGTCTTGAGGGATTATGATGATGATTCAATTTTTATGAGATAATACGTGTAAAACTAAATAGATTGGTACAATCATGTTGAAGTTGTATAATTGAACGACATTTGACAAAAGTACAATATATGTTAGATTTGAAGTGGAGTATCATCTCTTAGGGGTGTTCGTGGGTTGGATTGGTTTGGATTGGCTGTCAACCTGCAACCCAATCCAAATAGTTTGTGTTAAAAAATATAAAACCCAACCCAATCCAAATGGTTTGGGTTTGGTTTGAGTTGAGTCAGTTTGTTGGGTTGACTTTTAATATTTTTAACAATTAAAAAGCAAGGAAAAAAAAGGGAGACAACCCCCCAAAAAGGAGAAATAACATCCAACAACAAATATAGATAATTAAGTATCAAATACAAGTCCAACATCCACAACATCCTGGTATCTTCAATTCTAGTGAAATTATTTCAAACAGTGGAAGGTGGCTTTTGAGGTCTTTTTTGTTTTTGTACTCAATGTCATAGTCTCAATAGCACCTTGAGTTTTTGGAGCAGAACTTGCTTTAGATGTATGCACTCTCTTAGGTGTTTGAATTGGGGCTTTATTTGGGGAATCCATAATATTCTAAATAATAAAGATATGCATTTAATAAATGTAAGACAAATAATGCAGTTAATGAGATTTTAATATTACAAGTCATAATGCAAAAACATATGACATTTATTCAATTTAAGAAGCAGCTTCAAATTCGTCATGAAAGGCTTGTTCTAAAGATTGTGTGGGGTGCATCAATGGTGATGAAAGAAATTATGAAGAATAACTTGTATTTTTCATTTTCTTGCAGGGAAACTCCATGTCAAGTAGAGTTGGCATAGTTGGTGAGATTCGTGCTTGCGAGTTCCAAAAGCAGTTGAAATTAGTTAAAATTGAGAGAAAAAAGATGGAAAATTAGGTAATCTGTTAATTTTGCAGATATGGTAACATATGTACTTAGTTGCCACAGATGGTATAAATGGTAAGCATTCCACTTACAAGGATGTCAGTTAGATATGAGGGCCTTTTGGCACATGTGGTGACTAGAATTTGAAATTTGGATGATATGGTTGAAGTAGTCCTCTAGACCTCCCCAAGGTAGAGATTGTCATATATTGGGTGATCAGTCCATCTATTGGGTCATTTCTATGTGTATATAGCTTTCCTACGTACTAGTTTCTAAGTCTGAATTGGAAACTTTCCTAATTTGTGTTTGGAACTTACTGATATTGGGAATTAATTCAAACAACGACTATTATATAAACCCTCATTGGGTTTTGTATGTTTGAGAACTGGGGATTGTGTGAGAAAACTTTGTGAGTTGAGGTAATTGGTTTGGTTTCGTTTATATGTTGTCACATATTTTTGTTCCTGATTTTCATCTCCTGTGAAGTGGCTACATTCACTGAACCACATTAATTTGTGTGTTCGTTTGGATTGTCTTGGTGGTTTGGGTTTCATTGTATGTTTATTTGGTTCCTGCTTCTGCTGATCTCAACATCTTTGTTGTGCCAAGTCATAAAGAGTGGAACAGAGACTGACACTTACTGAAAAACCCACGGAATCATTCTTACGTATATAAGGAAGTGATGTGGATTGTGGATGCTGCAACGTTACATTATTTTTGGTGTAGTTAAAACTTGTTAATGCATGGAAAATTGCTTCTTACCACAATAGACTTGCTATTAGATAATTAGACATGCAAGTGGGTGATTGTACAACATGCAGTCTCTTAAGAAGTATTTTTTGCTTGCCAGAGTTGCGTTCTTCTAGATGGGGGAATGATGAAGAGCAAATTAGTAGATTATATTATCTTTATTTCAATTATTCAAATATAGTAAGAATTTAGTTATTTATGTTAAAAACTTTCTGAATTATTTTATTTGAGTAGGATTTAGTTGCTTATTTCAGCGAGATCCACTTATTTTGTTTAAGTAGGATTTTAGTTTCTAAATTTTATAAGGCTAAAAATTAGATGTTATGGATTTTCTCTAAGTAGTGAATTTGTAATCGAAATTGATGGATCAATTGCTTGAATGAGATTGTAATGCCAAGGATTTCTATCAATAATGACTTTGTAATTGGAATGGATGGATCAATTGATTGAAGGGAAGTATTGATCTTTGTCCCTCTCTTCTCTTTCTTCTTCCTCTTCTTCCTTCTTCCATTTCTTCTACATTTCTTGTTATTTCTTTCTATTTCATGCTTTTCCTCTCTTGGTTTTGCATAGAAAAAAGTGCAAAATTACACGGTCAATAGATTCTCCATCTTTTGTATGGAACACACACCAATTGGGAACAATGAATGTAATTCATCCTTTTTTTATTTTTAATGATAAATGTTGACTCTATCAATGACAAAGTAAGCGTTCGAACTCCTTGATTTCAACCACTAATCTCCCAAATGAAGGAAACATTGGTCACAAGAGGGGATTAAGGGAGACAAAGTTGGTTGATTAAGAGGTTAAGAAGGGCTTTACAAGTAAAAGATCCAGAGTTATCATAAGGCTAATTTCTCCTCTCCTAGTGATTTTCTCTTGTTCTAATGCAGTCTGATCTCCCTTTGTGGCCATCAGATCATTGACTATGGTGTTAGACAAGTTTCTTTGAACCTATGTTAATATTTTATGTAGTTCTTATCAATAATAGATATTCGTTGTCGGAGTTTGCTTCTTTTGCCCAAATTTTAAAATAAAGTGCATGTTTGCCTTATTTATTTATTATTATTATTTTCATAGGGGCGGGCCTACTATTAATCCTTTAACTTATGGAATGATTCCATAAGTTGAAAGTTATTAAAAGATCAACAGTTCAACACCAGAAAAGGTTTATTTTGAAACCTTTAGGCATGCCTGACAGCAATGATCAAGGTGTATATTTCATATTATAATGATCATTATCCAATGTATGCTAAACATTTTTAACCTCATATATTCAACTTGCTTGTTTATAGTTTGACCATATATGTGTAGCGCTTCTTGCTTGCATGTCTATTGTGTGGCTTGAGTATGGTGTACTTTATACCCTTTCAACCTTTGGATTTGGTGCATGTCTTCTTTGGGCAAGTTAAAATGTACTGCATGTTCTTATCAAAAAACTAAAATGTGGTGCATGTTTACCCAGTACCTCATGTGTCAAGGACATGAGGTGATAGGCTTTTCCCATACAGATTTGTTTTTTGTTCTACTATCCACTGTTTTTTTTTTTTTTTTAATGTTAGTTTTTGATAGATATTCTCCTCTGAACATTGGTAAATATCAATGGCAGTTGCTGGAGATTCATGCTACCGATTTAATCACCAAGGGTGATTCTTACATTTCCTCTCGCCAGGAGGCTGCACTTAAATTGCTGGGGAAAACTTTCAAAGTTCGTCT
Organism: Tinospora cordifolia; assembly: GCA_030144865.1. Lineage (NCBI taxonomy): Eukaryota > Viridiplantae > Streptophyta > Magnoliopsida > Ranunculales > Menispermaceae > Tinospora > Tinospora cordifolia. The sequence goes on from JAJIYU010006600.1 coordinate 9,827, forward strand.
GGGCAGAGGGTTATATGGGGAGTGTCTGGTATTACTCAGTTTTTCAAAATTTGCTGTCAAATTTTATTGCTGCTTCCATTGTACCTTTAAAATTACCCAATGATTTGAATAAGGGCTATCTTTGCTTCGTTTTTTTGTTTTGTTTTGTTTTGTTTTTTGTTTTTTTTTGTTTTTTTTTTTTTGTTTTTTTTTTACAGTTGTTTTTTAATCTGCTTATGCTACATAGGCTTGATTTTCAGCTCAAGACCGAAACTTTGAACAAATTTTGATCTCTTTCTTCTTGTCTCTAGGGTGTTCGAGTTGATGGAAACTCACATTTAAGTCATGAAATTGGGAAGGAGCTCAGTGTAAGGAGTGTTGCTGCTGGTTTACGGTAATCCTCTATTCCTCTATGTGAATTAAGGTTTCTGGATTGGCTATGACGACATGTCTTTTGTTTTTTATTTTTTATTTTTTATTTTTATACACGATCTATCCTAGATATAGTATGAATGCGGAATTCTTAAATATAAGCTTTCTTTTGAATTGGATGCTTACGCAAAATCACTAATAACGAATTAAAATGTCATGATTACAAAGTCATTAAAACTGAAGGAATTAGTAATGATGATATTGGTGCTACCCTTTTTTCCAGAAGAAACAGGCATGTTTTGTTCATTGAAATAATCTTTATGTTACATACTATTGCCCCAAAGGCTACTGCTTTACAAATTATCATACTACAACTACTACAACCGTCTATTGCAAGACAACATACATTCCAGTGTAATACCCAGTCCGCAAGGGGCAACCTTTTGTTCCATTTAGATGCAAAAAAAACTGAAAACTAGCGAATGATTTGATTAAATCCCACATTGCCCCGATCTCATGCTGCAAGTTGAAGGCCCAAGAATTCCTTTCTAACCAAATGCCCAAACAGTAGCATATGAAGCAATAACCACAACCTCCCTACTCTGGCAAGATAATCCGCTGAGGTCATCACCACTGAGGCACTGCTCAATCAAGGACAAGCATGCTAACCTTCCTCCAGATGGTGAGAACCATCTGAGCTAGGGGTCTTCACTGACCTTCAAGAAATGAATAAGGTGATATGCACATTCATCCTCCCTAAACCCTCCACCCATGTGGGGGATAAAATAGTGATTTGGGAACATATGTTGCATTATGTCATGGCAATTAATCCTTCTGTGTGCCATCAACAGGGAAAAACCTTCACTTAAAATGGGACTAGAACAGATTATCATGGATGAGGGTTGTGAACCATTCAATGAAAATTTGTGGAGTTTAGTATAAAAAAGCTGTGGAACTCGAACATCAAACCATTATTTTATACTGATGACAATATTTATTGATTCAAACTATATTTTACAACCTTTTGACTAAGCGTCCCAAAAAAGGGCGAAGAGATGAATACTGTCTTTTCATGACAATTGGTTTACTATTTGAAAGAATATTAGAGGGTAATATAAGATATTACCTGGTGGGATTGAGGGAATGCATGATAGAGTGATGATTAATTTTGGACGATTAGGAAAAAATGGGAAATGCTGATTTGGTACTTATAGTCAGTTTTAAATATGAACATGCTGTATAGTATAACATGGTTAAGGACAAGAATTCTTAATATAAGAGGTTAAGGATAATTGTTGTTGTTGTTGGTTTTTTTTTTCTCTTCACTAACTTTAAAATCAAACTTTAAAACAATTTTTTTTTTTTAAATATTCTGTTAAGTGCTCAACCAAAAAAGTCTTAGGATGTGTTTGGTTTATGAGTTGGCCACAATTTTCTATGTCCAAAATATGAAAACACAAAAATTCATTTGGTTGGTTGAAATCCAATTTCCTGAAATATACAAAGAGAACATGTTGTTTTTAGGAAATGATAAAATGTTGTTTTTTGATTTTTCACTTTTTAGTTGTATTCCAGTTTTCGGACAATGAATCAAACACATCATTGGATTTAAAACCTAAAAAATGTTTTTTTAGTACTATACCAAAATAAAACCTAAAAAATGTTTTTAAGTACTATACCAAAGAGGGCCTTAATGTGTTATCAAAGTCTTACTCTAGGATCTTAACAAAAGATTATTCAGCTCCATATAATTTAATGGATAAAAGATCATGTTGATATGTAACAAGATTACTCAACCCTATATATATATATATATATATATGCCCATGCAATGTGTTCTTAGAACACCTGGGTGATGCCCTCACAACATCTATATTACTTTCCAGTGATTGCTAGTTTCTAGACAGCTCAGATTAACTTATATATTTCATTAAGGCAGGCCTATAGGTGCAGTTATTTACTTGCAAAGAAAAGATCTCAAGATGTGTTTGCGGAGTGTGGATGCTATGACGGACACCTCAGAAATTGCTAAGGTTCACTTCCATGTTTTTTGTTGCTAGTATTCCTACTTTGAACATTTTATTTTAGAAGCTTAATTTCTTATCTATGCAAATATTGCAGGCGTATGGTGGAGGTGGTTCCTTCGGTTCAAGCTCCTTTATGATAAGGATGGATGAGTACAACCAATGGATTTCATTGAACTCATCATAAGTTTCCAGGTATGACTGTCCTTATAAAATTTTGACCAATATCTATTATATTTCAAAATCCTTTGCAAAAAATGAATAGTGTTGCTGCTTAAGTTATTTACCAATAGTGCCTAAATCATTTTGGACTGCTTTCTTTGGAATATAAAATTGGATTCAGTGGATGAATGTGAAAGAACACTAACACATCTTTTAGATGGTAGAGCTTAAAAAGCCAATGTTAAATGTTTAATCCTTTAAATGATAAGTTAGATAGGGTAGTTTTTTGTTTCTCATGTTTGAATTGTTGAGTCAAGCATCAAGAAGGGCTTTGAATGGTGTCAATCAATGGCTCATATCATTCATGATAGGCTCATCCATTGTATTTCAATTTTCTTGGAGAACATTTACTTTTTAGAAGGTTAATGTGAGTAGAACCATTGGCTTCCAAATACTTAGATGAGTTTAAGCATATGAGCAACCATCAGTCCTATGATTTGAGCACCAAATGGACTTCGCAATTTTGAGCCAATTACTTTTAGGTTAAATAGATTTGATCTATTTGTCAACCCTTTACATAAATTTGATATTTCTAATTTCAAAAGAGACGTCCTTTCCTGTTAAATGACATTGCTCGTTTACTTGCAGTTCATGGCTCATATGTTAAGGAGCGCAACTTATCTTGGCGTCCCATGAATTTAGAATGATCAAAGGTTGATCTTTTTATATTTTTTATTCCTGATGGGATCATTCTCTCCAGGAACGTGTATTGGATTATCCAATTTTTAAGAGTTGATGGATTCTAAAGTTGAACCCTTATCAATGCTGAATTGAGATGTATGAATCGCGAACATACAGCACACAGCTGGACGTGGAGCCACTAAGAGCTGGCAGATCAGGCTGGACACAGGTGCCAGATTCGAAAAGTCGACTGTCGTTTAGCCTAGTGTTTCTTCTTCCTTGGGATGAGTTCTCTTCCTTGGGATGAGTTCTCGTGAAGCAACATGTTGCCTTGAACTTTGCTTTTAGAGTTGTCTATTTATGGTATTGCCATTCGTTGGGGTGCGATGAATGCATAGACTTATCTTATTTCCTGGGATCATTGAGGTCGTATAAAGCACAAAGACCTGGCAATATGGGTTAGTTGTGCTTTGGTTTCTTGATTGGTGGAAAGCAAGCACTATGTATAATTGTATATGTTGCACCTTAGAGACAAATGTTGTTGACTATAATCTCATTTGCTTGTCAATTTCTGGTTTTTAGTTGGTGTTATTTTTGTACAGACCTTGTACTTAATACAAATATTTGTTTCTTATCAAAAAAAAAAAAAAAAAAATCATTCAGAGTAGCTTCTGGTTAAAGTTCAGGTTAGACAATTGACTATGAAAGAAGTGATGATAAAAAAAAAAAAAAAAAAAAAGAATTCTTGTTTGGCAAAAAAGGCTTTTGATGTCATATAGTGATAATAAAATTGTGTGGGAGAGTGCTTAAAATGCGCCTTTTTACTTACAATGATGATATCGCCCTTCCATTGTTTAGAGAATTTAATTGCTTTTTAAAAAATTTAAGGGTTTTTTGTCATTTGAAAATAGTAACAAGTATGGAAACTTGTGAGAATATATATATATATATATAATGTATATGTATGTATGTACGTATATTGGTGGAAAAGAAATGTTTAATTATGTAAAGTAAATAAAGAACTTGTTGGGATCCATCTCCTTCAAAAAAGCTTAAACAAAGTCTCTGGCCGGTAATAATGGCACGCGCTTTGATACAAGGGGGTTACTTGGTTTACTAGTAAACGTGTGCTTCTGATACCTTGGGGAGCCTGAATTCTTGGGTGCAGTTCTCATGAAGTTCTTGTAAATCAGATTAGTGTCTTCTTGGGGCTACCGTAGGGTTCATGGTGGCCTAGTCATTTTTTTAAAAGTTTGTGTGGGATGGGTTTGATGGCGAGCCCCACTTCCCCATATTGGTCAACAATGAACCTTAAGGCCTACTACATCCTAGAGGAACCCTCCTTTCTTATCAATGGATTTCAATCCTGAAGGTTTTCAATCAGTTGTCTGAAGGCTAAACATATGCAGTTAATTGCAGATCTCGATCATTATTCTCATGATTAGAAGTTTGCATTTCAATATTAAAACGTATATTTATAACATAACCTAACTCAAATCCCACCCTAAGTATGTCACTTTTCTTAGAGCTTCCAATGTGCTAGGATTCAGAAGTTAATGTACATTTCAATGGACTAGTTGATTAGAGATATAAGTTAGCAGTAACCAGGCATTTAATTTTAGAGGAATCTACTCCTTTGGATTGTGCCACTATTTGGATAAGTATTCAATGTTCTTCGTACTAGTCAGAAAGATTTTCAATTACAGAACATGCGGGGCACTGAAATGCCAAAGCAGAAAAGCATTTCAGAATCATCATCTATCTATCTATCCAAGATCTAAACACCTAAAGTTGATTTCCAATTTCAAGACTTAAATTTGAAAAAAAAAAAAAAAAATCTAACCTTTGTTACTCTTGCTAACTGAACTTATTACGGGGAACTACGATGACTGCAAAACCTAGGGAACCATATGAACATAAGAACGTATAAACTTCACAGTACAGGACAACCATCAACCACTACTCCCTTAGCTGTTGGACATGCAGCCAAGTCACAGTACTCACCACCATTACCCCACCAGTTTAAGCCTTTGTCCTCCATGTTCAGTGTGAAGTATAACAAAACACCCATGAAAGCCACTCCAGCATCCAGTGCAGCTGATAGAACATAATTGTACCTCTGCCACCAGTTTTTCTTGTATCGGAGAATGTAGTAGTTGAAAATTGTTCCCACAATAATCCAGCCATTGTAGTTCAACGTTGTTGCTGGTGGCATCATTGCTGTTGCCCCCAACAGGACTGGAAGGTTGATCAGTGGGATCCATTTTTGGTTTGGGAATGCCTTGTGTAAGAGCCACACTACGATTGGTCCTATGGCACCTCCAAGAAAGAACCAGTTAAGGGCTGCATAGTTCCCAAGGCTGCCAAAAATTCGCTTTGGACCCACAAGACCCCAGATGACTGATGCATCAAAGAAGACACGGTCACCTGGGCATGTCCAAGGGCTGTTGGGAGGGAGAAGGTCTTTCTCGCATATGTGTGGTACAGTGTTCAGCAGCCACCATGCAACTCCCGCATTAATTGTTCCAGCTATAATAGTTCCAATGAACTGTTACATTCAAAGTGCAATGGCAATAGTGAGATATACTGGACAATGCTGTTATATACAGAAAATGATATAGTGTGTTTGCACATGAAGTAAAAGTTTATGTTTGTTGAAGTCATTGGAACTTCATATTTGATGTTTCTTTAACTCAAAAGATATCATAATTGATTGATCCCAAGCCATCTTAGGCATTATTTTCCCTAAATCAATAGTATCATTGTGCCAGAAAAAACTTTTGCCAGATGATCAAGACCATCTGCTGTTTCTAATTGTTGATAGAAGACCTTGGTGATTTCTGTTTCTATTAGTTATGTCTTACTGAATAAATTTCTATTTGATATTTTGGTCTGTCATGTCTCCTTACTACTGTCGCTAGTGCAACTTCAATACAGGTGGGAGTGACAAATGAATAGAGGTGAAGCAGAAAAAATTGAAATACCTGTACTAGAAACATGGATCTTGGTGGGATTTTCATGTAGTGACCAAGCTTGAAGTCGCTGAGAAAGGAGATTGCTTGTGACATGCTTATATACCCGTAGACCTTGAAGCAGACATTGGCAATTGGCCTTCCTGGGAGTATGATACCCATGAGGTACTCTGTGATGATGTTCAACCCTGGGGTCTGTAAAGATGTAGAAAGTACAGATTTTTAGAATTTTAGTTCTGATTCCTATATATCGTTCATAAACTTTTCATGTAGAACAAAATTAGTTTTACAGCAACCAACTTCCAACTGAGAGTTTGTTTGTTCAATTTTTTTTATTTGATGCAGTTATCTTCTTTTTTTTCTTTGATGCAATTTCCAACATGATTAAATGGCATGTAATAAAAGAATATAGCTTGATTGTTTCCCTGCAGGATCAGAGAAGGTTGCATGCAATATAATCTAAGGAATTAGAGTCATGGAGTATCTATTTACCTGATTTGTTGTAGCACTAATGATGCTGATGGGAAGAGTAAATACCAAAGCCAGGGCACAAGCAAAGATTAGACCCCACCATGGCATCTGAACCTGATCTTTCATCCAAATGCAGAGCGCAAGAGAAACAAGGAATGTCAACACAAGCAGCAAATAGAACCACCAGTTAGGTATGTCCTTGTACTTCTTCATCAACTTGGTGTGAATGTCTTCCTTACTCTTATATGAAGCACGGAAGCGGTCGTAAATCTCTCTGTTCATGTCAATCAACCACCATTTTGCATTGTTAAATAAAAAGTAAGATGAAATAATAAAAAATTATGAACAGTGCTTAAAGAAACTGTTAAAAAGAAAAAGAAAAAGAAAAGAAAAAGAAAAAGAAAAAAACTCTAACTCAAGTTGTTTTGGCATAACTTTGACCTATGATGGAATTGCAGCAAAGGACAATGCTGAAATGAATTTTCTAGTTGCATGTTTATGCAATTACAACATTCACAACAATTAGATGAAGGGGTATTATACTCCAAACTTGTATTATCCCTTTGTGTCAACAAAGCACTGGTCAAATCAATGCCACACCAACTTTGAGTTTGAACTTGATTTTCTTTTTAAAAAAGAAAAAAAAAATATGTTGCATTATCATCTCTGCTAGTGATTCGACTCTTGAATTCTTATAGAAACTAGACATTACCTTCCATAGAACAAAGCAACATGTGTGACTGTTGCTGCAATAGTGGCGAAACCTAAGCCATAGGTGATGGCGAAGAACATGCTCAGATTAATTCTTCCAATGGATTTGTACTTGGGCATGTCAATTTCAAACTTGTTGTTTACAATGGCTGTTATATCGTAAAGCTGGCCTTTATCAGTGAATAGGTCAGAGGAGAAGAAGGGGAAGGTCTTGGCATTGTAAAGGTTCATTCCCCAGTATGCTATGGGCATCATCACATACATGATCAAAATATACCCTGCGAGGATGTTCATTGTGGCAAAAAATGGGCTAACCAGAGGACTGCCCAGGAATGATGCAATGGTAGCCCAATCGAGAGTGAAGGAGCCAAGACCCATGCCTTGCATGCCCGATCCAATTTGCTGTGCCGTGATAGACTTGGAGAACACCCAGCACACCCACGAGATGTTGGTCAAGGTTGAGAAGAGGTAACCTGGAAACACATACCATGAGAAGCTGCATACCAGAGCAATCAAGAAGAACTTGCCCCTTGACATTCTTTGATTGTCTTTCTCGTGCAGGGCCCTGCATGTGCATATATATACACATAAATAAGTATATTTTGAGCTTCAACTGTTACAATTGTACCAATCTTTACTTGTGTGTCTGTGTTTTTTAAATTGACGTGAGAAAGTTCTAGTTTGATGACCAACATTTATGCAGATTATTGAAAGAAAAGCATCTTCCAAAGACAATCATTACCTTTTGGAGCCATCTTTCTTTTTTTAATGGTGAAGTTTGAATTGTACAATGGTGTTTTATATAGAACTTAAGACATAATATATTTATTTAGTGACCACTCGGGCTATGACTACTTCTGCCATTGACTACTTATGGTATCCAAGTTGGTTCATCCTTGCTCTCTTTGGCTATGGAATTTCCCTTACACATTAAACATAATGTACGTACCGGAAAAGGGACACTTGCACTAGCGTACCGGGCCACCACATGTGAGCCGGGTCCACAACATACTTCCTCATGATCCCAGCCCAACCGTATCCTAGCACCTGCGCAGCACGAAAGTAGCCGTTAGCGCTTGCTCACAAGAAGAAGAAGAAGAAGAAGAAGAAGAAGAAGAAGAAACCAACCTGGGTTGTGATAATAAGAATCCAACTAGCCAAGAAGGAGATATTCCTTTTATAAAACGCCTTAATAATATCAATAATGCCGACAGCATAAGCGTTCCCACCGCCGAAGGCACTTCCAGCATTAGCAAATATGGAAATAAGCACATGCTCCTTGACGTTAAACGGCCCTGGATTGAAAGAAAACTCGCTCGAACCAATTCTGAACTTCCTAGTCGGAAGAACCGAAGCCATGAACCGACCGATGGGAAGCGTAGCGATCTGAACCGATATCTGAGTAATAATAAGTGGCTCTGTACGGTACGCGAAGAACTGGTTGAGGAACGACAACAGCACGCAAGATAGTAACCCCAGAAACCACATTCTGAATGTCCATACCGGCAGCGAAGGGTCATCCGTGTTCGTCACAGTTAGTCTCACTTCTTCAATAGGCGACACTTCTTCTTCTTCATCTTCTCGTCGTTGTTGATTTCCCTTCTCGATCTCCAGAGCCGCCATTGTGGAAATTAGAGGTAATGGAATGAATGATAGATATGCAGAGCAGCAAGCGTGCAGTCTCTTTTTATTGATGCTGCGTCTGCGTGATTCGTAATGGAGTTGGAAGAGGAGTCATTGATGTGTTCGAAGTTTTGTTGCTAATTATTAGCTGGCGAGTTTACTGTTTTATTTGGTTTGGTTGTTTCAGTTTCGTAACCTACTCGGATCCTAATAAGATAATGATAAGATGGAATAAAAGCTAAAACAGAATCTTCTTATGGATTATTTAATGTCGACGTAATTTTGGTTGTGGAAATTTTTGGAAAGGAGAAATGTGAATCTTCAAGATTCCCCTTTAATCTTGCATTCAAATAAGAATCTTGACTAATTTTGGAGTCCAATGAGAATTTTTTTTTTCTCTAATTTTTTTTTACACCCACTTTTCGCTAACCCCTTTGTAGAATTAAAATGGGTTTGACAACCATAATTATATAATTTAATAGATAATAAAATTGTTCAAATAATAAATTAAGCAATCACAAAAAAGTTTGTTATAAATAATAATAATAAAATATTGAATGCCTTTGTAACCCCTTTGATATTTAGTATTATATTACCTCTAAATCCTATAATGTCTAAATTAATGAGATTATTTAAATGTCATTATTATGATTAATGTAACCCCCCATTCTAAAAACTATATAAAGGGGTTTTGTGCCTCATAGAAATAATCAACAAAGAGAACAATTCTCTCTTAAAAAACTTTTCACTCTCTCTAGTGTTCTTGAGTTTTCTTCCCTTTCTCTTGAAAAAATTCTTGCTTTTTCAATTTGTTCTAGTTTGATTTATAATACGTTATCAGCACGAGCTAGCTCTTCAAGATCAACTTCGAAGGCACAAGAGTTTGGAAAGAAAATGCTTGAAGATATACTTTGATTTATTTGATTAAATATTTGAATAGTACATTTTGTTTACAAATGTTTGATTATTTATATATAATATTATTTACTATTAATTATATGTAATTATATTGACTAAGAAAGTATACTCTGTAGTTGCGTCTAGTACGATCTTTTACATTAGAAATCAAAAGTAAAATAAATAAATTTATTTAATATTTTATTGATTAGGTTCTATTCTTGATTTTTATAAATAGTACTATAAGTTTGGGTTGAAAGTAGGTAAGCGTTGTCCCGAGTAAAGCTAAACATTGAAAGGGAGATGAGTTATCTTGTCCTAGGAGGCCGGTTATTCTAAGTAGACTCTGTCTCACCGCCCTTTCATGGAGGTTGTCCTGCCAATTTATACAAATAGTACATTTTGATTATCAAGATGTAAACATATATGCATTAACTAATATATACAACATATCTATTTCATTAAAATAGATTAAAAAATTTGTTTGAAAAAAATATTATTTAAATAGTCACATTCTAATATATTTTATGTATCTTGTGAAGCAATATGTCAAACCTCACGAAGTTAGAATTTGTGACACTTGATATTTCGGGCAAAAATTTTTTATCATGGATTTTAGATGCTGAAATTCATCTTGATGCGATGGGTCTTGGAGACACCATCAAAG
>JAJIYU010006601.1:0-20326 GCA_030144865.1 Tinospora cordifolia
GCTTAAGCTCAAACACATACCATATAAAGTTAAAATGCGTTCACTCATCATTGTGACCTCCATTTTCCCTTCCTCGAGGCTATGATTCATTGACAAGTTCTCAAGGACATACAGTTTGTCTAGAATTTCAGAAAATCCTCCATTTTCCTCATCTTCACCCTTGTCTATCGGTATTTTGGTCCTCTTAGACTATAACACCCCAGAATTTTTTTGAAAAAAAATTGCATTTTTTTTTCATTTCACTGTTCATGGTTATTGTTACCCACTATTCACGTTGAGACAAATAACAAATCGGCGGCACTGTTCATGGTTACAATCATGCACTGCTCGTGTATTATTCATATTTGTCTTTTTCTACTTGAAAAATCTATATAAACCCACCTCTCTTGAACATCTCATCCTCAAGCTTCTTCTTTTCTTCTTGTTCTTCTAGCCATTTTCTTGGCACTCTTACATTTCTTAGTTGTTCTACACAACAACTCTAGTAGAAGGAAGGGGAAACCCAAAATATTGTATAGTAGTAGTAAGAGCCTACTTCTGGACGTTTATTTTGGAGCAATCGGAGCACTCTACGAATCAAAGTAGGTATAATGACCCTATATAAGTCTCTATGTATGGTTTGTTTGTATAGGATTTGAGGTATTAGGATGCCAAAAGAACAAGTATGGGAGAAACATGTATAGAAAAGTTCACTTTTCATACTAGATACTGTAGTACTGTTTATAGATGTCATACTACATATTGCGATACTATTCATGTTTACTATGGTACTATTCATGGTTGCACTACTATTCACAATCATTGTTCACAACACCGGTCAAGAATACTATTCATGGGTGTGACACTGTACATGAATATTGTTCATGATCAGTTTTTAAATCATATTTTTAAAATCTAGATTTCTAAAACTAATAGTGTCAATCTTTAAAAGTTGAAGACTTGAAACAAGTTGGAATAACAACATAAGGATTAAAGGGAGTTAACCGTCAAAGTGGAGATGACTACTCTAAACTCTTTGGTATTATTTGGTTTAATATGAAACATGATTAAATGTTTATCTGCATTTATTGTTTAGAAGCATGCTAGGGATGTGTGTGACACACATGAATGTTTGATTGTCCTTGAATGATGTAGACAACATGCCATGCTATCAATGAATATTAATACATGCCATGTATACCATGTGAGGAATCACATAATTGATATGATCATAAACATCATGTGTTATTAATTTATATCCATCGTTTATTTATATCCGGATATGGGAATTGTGAATATGCTTATGGTCATTAATTGAAGATGATTAAGAAATTTAAACATTTACCAACACGATGATGCAGATACAATGGCAGTAGTCTACCATCATCATGGGTGTTCCCAACCCAAGGTGGGTCTTGATGTTACTGTAGCAGTAGTAAGATGGGACTAAGAGTTGAGTTGAGACTCCACTCCTGAGATAGGGTTCCGAATAGGTGATTGTTTTTTGGCATTACTTCCGATATTTCGAACCTAATAGGGAATATCAAAGAAATTCCTTGTGGTCTTAACGTTAACCTAAACAATTGAACTGTATATAATGCCCAATTCATGATAAATGTTTGCATGTTTCATGTTTTGATTATTATAATGCTTATGATGTTTTGTATCTGATCCACTGGGCTCTTGAGCTCACCCCACTTATTCTTTTTTGGGTAACCATTGAAGATATTTGTATGAACAAGTAATGTGAAAATAATCATCAGTAGTGGTGTACCTCACAGTTACAAGGACGTTGTAGGAAATTAACTTCATTTTCTATTTTCTAATTGCAAGGCATGTGACCCACTATATTTAGTACTGTTGGATGTCAGCTAGTAGGCCACATAGTAGTTGTCTTATCAAAACTCAGCCATGGGGTCCACAGATTATTCTTAATTTTGATATTAAATTAAGTCATTTCAATGATTATATGACCCCAAGGTTATTGTTAATATGTTTCTAAGCTAGTTTATTTATGCATCTTTTTGTATTTTGGGATATGATCTGGTGCAACCAGCAGATGAGATAATTGATGTAAAGAAAAAGTAATATCCCAATTCTCGAATAGAAAGCAAATGTGACTACATACGAATGAAATTACGTCTCAAGCTGCGAGACAAATATGTTGCTTATTACTAATGAAAATGGCTCGGGAGCCAAGGTATTACAAAGGTGGTATCGAAGCGCAGTTAGTAGAACTACCGGGCTAAATGTCTAGACTCAGATAGAGTTGACTCACATAAGGAGTCTAGAGCTTAGGTAGTAGCTCACCAAGTTAGACTTTTACTTTGAACTAATTTAGAATACCCTACCTCCTGTTTTGAAATTGAAATAATTTTGAAAAGACTATTTTCAAAAGAGATATATGTTTTTAAATGTTTTGTTTGGATACGAAGATTACGAATTAAGTTGATAATGGGTAAGCCTTGTCTCGAGTAATGCTAAACATTGAAAGGGAGATGGGTTATCCCGTTCTAGAAGGTGGCTTGCTAAGCAAACCTTAGTCTCGCTGCCTGACTGGAGATTGTCCCACCAACTCGTACAAGCAATCAGAATGGAAAAACAGACTTATTTTCTATGAGAAAACCATGAGGTGATGTTGAAGGGCAAATAACATACTAGAGTACAAAGGTAGTACCTGAGGTGGTACCAAAACTAGATGTGGGTTGTCAGTCCAATAGAGGAACCTTTCAACTAGGAATTGAGATCCTAGGTCTAGAAATAGACCTTAGGTAGAGACTTGAGTGTTTCCAAAGTTGGTATAGTGGATGATAAATAAAAACTTGTAGGACATATGTAGAGACTGAAAATGTGTGAAAATAGAACACTTGATTTTTTAAGACACGAGATTGGGAGGATCCTATATCTCTGGTTTCTGCTTGGTATGGGACGCATAATAATTAGCAGGTATGAAGAAATCCTAGACTCAGAGATTGACAAGCCATGGGTGGTGAATGATTGGTGACTTTAGAAGAGCTCATTTCCCTATGCTTGGCTAGTATGGGACGGTTAAGTATAGTGGGGCTTGGAAGGCCTTAATTGTTGAGACATTTGCGAAATTGGTTGTGTGTAGTGAAATCTCTATGTGGAAGCTTGTGTCAATGGGCAAGGGTGGTATGGGACGCTCAAACTCAGAGGCATAGATGGAAGCTCAGAATTTCGATGCTAGCATAAACTTGTATGATTGCATGATTGAATGATTGATTGAATGCATGTTTTACTTGTTTTAATTCATGACATGTAAAACCAAAATCCTATACCCAACAACATTAGAGAATCTTGAAATCTTCAAATAGAACTTAGAAGCTTAAACTGATAGGTCACTAAACAAATCGAGAACTTAGAGACATGAATTTAGCATCATGATAACACGGATGAAATGACAACTTGAGAAAAAGGAAGGGACAACTATTTTCTCAAGTCTGGAAAAGTATTTTGTATCTTCAGGATAAGGAAAGGCGAGTTGTGTACTCCATATCAATATTCTCCTTGAAAATTTTTCATTATGATACCTTATCAGATAGTAAAATGGCTTTTGACTTATAGATAATGGATGGATCAAAGAGATATGCCATAAGAGCTGCAGCATCTAATAAGATTGTACCACAAGGGCAAGAGCCACAGACTAATTAGACTGAGGCTCAGATGGGGGCTATATTGACTCTTGAGTTATGGACAAAGATTGCTAGGAGGGTCACAAAACAGATCATGAGGGAATTTCCATTACCACAGATACAACAATAGGAGGCACCAGAGTCGTAGGTACAAACCCCATACCAGGAGTAGATTTTGATACAACAGCCAGCTCCAATGCCCGAGGTCTTAGCTCATTAGGTAGCACAAAATGAAGGAGATGACAAAGAGTAGAGGGCAATGTTGATAGAACTAATGAAATTTCGCCCATCTCAATCTAACGACACGTTTTACTGCATGACGATAGACCACTGTTACCAGGAGATGGATGAACATCTGGATGTATTAGGGGCAACAAGTTCTCATAGAATTGCATTGGCCACCTATTAATTTAAGGGACCAAGAACTTAATTTAAGGGGCAACGAGTTCTCATAGAATTGCGCTGGCCACCTAAAAGCAGATCTAAACACTAATGTCTACAAATGAACTGGGAAGCGTTCAAGGAGATATTTTATGAAAAATTCTTCTTAGAGGCTACGCTGATAAAGATGCAATCTGATTTCGTTAGGTTAACTCAGAAGGACTTGATGGTAGCCAAATATGAGATCAAATTTACTAAAAATTGGCCAAATTTTCACTAAGTTGATTAGGGAGGTGAAAATGAAGGCTAACCAATTTGCACAAGGTCTCAAGATCGAGATCCAAAACGTAATAATGGCACTAGGCCTAAGACTTACAAAGATGTCGTGGAAAATGCATTTATATTGGAGAAGGAACTTAATTTCGAGCGAAAGTTGAGGAAAAAGAACAAGAGACCAAACAATAGCAGAGAGTTCCAAGGGAACCAAAAGAAATAGAACAAGAATCAGCCACAGAGGCAACTAAAGAATAATCGAGTAGACAAGCAGTTGGCTCAGAGAGAATGAGTTTGCTACAATTGTGGTCAAAAAGGACACCTTGCGAATGACTGTCAGAACCAAGAGCCACAAAGGTAGAACCAGGGACAGAAAAAATGCTCAAGGTGGAAACCAAGGTGGTTGTGTTCACCCGCAACCACAATAGCGACAACCCTAGCCACAACATCTACAACAAGGCAAACAAAATCAGGCCAGAGTATTTGCTATAGAGGATGGACAGGCAGACCTATTATCAACTATCGAAGGTACATTCCTATTATTTAATGTTGCAATAAAAATATTGTTTGATTCAGGTGCTATAATTCATTTGTGTCAGAAGACTTATCTAAAAGATTACAATTAGTGACTGTTACATCACCAGAATCATTATACGTATCCACCCGGATAGGAATTATAGTAGTTGCTTGAAAAACATGCACATGTGAGTTAGGATTTAGAGACAAACTAGTAACTGCCAACCTTAGGGTGTGACTTGTCCAAGGGTATGATGTGATATTGGGCATAGACTAGTTGAGTCAACACCAGGCTCAAATGGATTGCCCATGATGGAGAGTCACATTGACTTTACCATCCAGAGAGTTAGTAAAAGTCAACGATGATATGCAGAGACTACCTTGGATTTATGTGACACTATCTAAAATAGAATGAAGAATTCAAATAATTGCTAGAGGAAGATACTGGATCTGGAGAACCTAAGAAGATTTTAGAGACACCCGTAGTAGAGAATATGCAGATGTGTTCCCAGATGATTTACCTGGACTACCACCACACAGGCAGGTAGAGTTCAAGATTGAATTGCATCTGGGCATAAACCCTATACCCATTCCTCCTTATCGAATGGCGCTAGTGAAGTTGATTAAACTCAAGATACAATTGGATGAAGTCCATGGAAAAGGATTATTCGATCCAGTAAATCATCATGGGGAGCACCAGAATTATTCATGAAAAAGAAAGATGGATCCATGAGGTTTTATGTCAATTATCAAAAATTAAATTAGGTGATAATAAAGAATAAGTATCCCTTGCCAAGGATAGATAACATGTTTGATCAATTGAGGAGAGCCACTCATTTCTCTAAAACTGATCTTAGGTCAGGATATCATCAATTAGAATATGAGAGTCAAATATACACAAGACAACCTTTAAGACTCGATATAGGCATTTCGAGCTTACACTAATGTCGTGTGGTTTAACTAACTCACCAACTACATTTCTGAATCTGATGAACCGAGTGTTTAGGCCATACCTTAACAAATTTGTAGTGGTGTTCGTAGATGACGTCCTAAATTACTACAAGTCGGAGGCTAAACATGTAGAACACTTAGAGATTGTATTGGAGACACTTAGAAGAAATGAACTATATGCCAAGTTTAGTAAGTGCGAATTTTGGACAAAAATGATCAAATTTCTTGGCCATGTAGTATTAGCAGAGGGCATCTTGGTAGATCTTGATAAGGTGGAAGCTGTCACAAACTGGAAACAACCTAAGACTGTGACAAAAATCAGAAGTTTCTTAGGCTAAGCTGGATACTACAGAAGATTCATCCAAGATTTACCAAAGTTAGTCGAACCCATGACAAAATTAACCAGAAAAGTAGTTAAATTCAATTGGGATGAAAAATGTGAACAATGATTCTAAAAATTGAAGAGGAGATTGACTTCGGCCCCCATCTTAGTCACTCCTACACATAATGTTGGATATGTTCTGGATTCTGATGCTTAGCAGAACGGATTAGGTGCAATGTTGATGCAAGAAGGAAAGGTTGCTGCATATGCCTCGCAATAGCTGAAGGTTCATGAACAAAATTATCCAATACATAACCTAAACTTAGGAGCCATTGTATTTGTCTTGAAAATTTGGAGACACTATCTTTATGGTGAAAGATTCAATCTGTTTTTAGATCACTAAAGTATGTACTTCTGTGTGAAGTACATCTACACACAAAAGGAGTTAAATCTTAGACATTAGAGATAGATGAAATTTTTTAAACATTATGATTTCCAATTACATTACCATCTCGGGAAGGCCAATGTAGTGGCATATGCCTTGAGTAGAAGATCTGACAAACAAGGTGAGGAAAAAGATCAAATGTACTAGTTAATCGAGGATTTCAACTTGGGTGTCACCTTAGGTGAGAAATAAGTATACCTTTACAACATGACTTGGCAGCTGGACCACCTGCATCATATCGGACAAAAGCAAAGGCAAGATAAATGAATCGTGACTCTAATCGAAAGAGTCAAACAAGGCAAACATACAGATTTTAGAATTGACACTGAAGGCACGTTGACACTTGGAGATAAAATTTGTGTTCTTCAAGATGGACAAAACATAAAGATCATATGAGACGAAACCAATCACACTAAATACATGATGCATCCATGTAATACCCCAGAATTTTGTCAAATAATTTAAAATAAATAAAAATAAGTTAAGTGAATTAATTTTAAAGATTTTAAGAAATTTTTTGGTGCAAATTGTGGGTTGGCACATGAAAAATAAAATATATTGGAGATATAATATAAATTAAGCAAATAAGACTTTAATTTGATAATTAAATGAACATTTCAAATTAGTAGAATTAATTATGAAATTTAAAGAGTTGCTTAATAAATAAATAGAAATAAAGTATATACACATATTGGCTAATATGTGTATGAATAAGTTGTGTGTTAGCATAATAAATGTTAATACTACATATTATGGGAATATGTACATAGAAAAATTTATATAATTAAATAAAAATGTAATGTACATGTATTTATTAAAAAATAAACAAAGCATTATATAAATATTAATTTATAATTACATAAATTATTATCTGAAAATGAAATATAAAATAAATAAAAAATACATAGAAATAGTAAATGTGGATTATTTAATTAAAGATATTAAAGAAATAGAAAAAATCTAATAAATGCAATATTAAAAAAAATTAGAAAGGGAAAAATATTAGCAAATCATCAAAATAGAAAGGAATATACAAGAAAATTAAGTTTTTATCAATTAGGAAGTGTCTAATTGGCAAAATTTCGGATAATAATAACTTAGAATAGTGATTTTAGTATTAGAAACTGCATCCAACGGCCAGGATCGAATAATCGTCACAATCTGCAATCCAACGACCCAGATCAAGAGCGCACGGAAACACCCTAGAACACCGAATCACCATAGATCGAACGGTCTGAAATCAACAAGTTCGATCCAACGGCCTAGATTAGAGATATCTGTGATCGATCGCATCACTCGAGGTCCATCAGACGATCCAGATCGATGCGCTTTGAGATGATTGCGAACGAGTACTTCGATCGAGGCAAATCGAACAGATAGAAACAACTGAGGACGATCGAACGACCAAAAAGAGTTTCGTTAATCACGATATGCATGTCTCGAGGACGATCGGAGGGTTCGGATTGGATTCGTTATCGGTCGATTGCGAAAGACACCGCGCTCGAAGATGATCAACGGCCCACAGTGAATTCGTTAATCTCGATAGCGATTCAATACTGCGTTCGAGGTTGATCAACGGCCCAAATTAAGTTCGTTAATCTCGATCGCAAACGTGTTGCGCTCGAGACTCATCCAACGGTCCACGATTGAGGTGCCTTGATAAATGTTGTGATCGAGGATATCTAACGGTTAGGAGCCAAGACAATGATCGCGATCTGATGCTACAATCGAGGATTATCAACG
Organism: Tinospora cordifolia; assembly: GCA_030144865.1. NCBI lineage: Eukaryota > Viridiplantae > Streptophyta > Magnoliopsida > Ranunculales > Menispermaceae > Tinospora > Tinospora cordifolia. The sequence goes on from JAJIYU010006601.1 coordinate 8,264, forward strand.
TGTCAGATTAAATGCTCCGAAATCAAACCAAAAAATTAACAAAAAATTCGAGAAAATCATTTAAAAATCCGAAAATTAGTTTCTAAATTCCCAAAAATTTCCAAAAAATTACTTGCTAATCTCCTATGATTGGGGGGCACGAAATTCTAAAGAATTAGCAAGTTTCCTATAAGATAACACCACAAACTTGCCATTCTCTATCTTTTTGAACTCTATATAAACACCCCTCATGCTCACAATTCATCTCATCCCAATTCAAGAGCATACTAGTCCCTCTTGACTCTCTCTAGCCTTCTTCTTGGCAATCCCCTTAGTTCTTGAGTGATCCTGAACTATTCTTGAGTGTTCTTGAGAGTTCTTGAGTGTTTGGAAGCCTTGAAGCAACGGAACTCTGCCGAATTTCAGAGTTGTGCAGAAGAAACACATTTAAGGTGGAAGTGACTTCTAACTCCTACTTCTTTATTTTAATTTGAATGAGTCTTGCATGTGTGATGATGTTTTGAAGATGATTGATTGAATATATGTTTTAATATGCATGCTTTATTTATTTGATGTGCCATGAATATACATGTCATGCATGTTTAGAAATTAAGAACATTGATGCATGTTATACATGAATTGTGCCATGAATAAATATTTAATGATGCATTTTTTGTGTATGTTGCATCAATGGTTTAATCCAATATTGTGTGTTTTATCACTAGGGAAAGATTAAATAATGATTCAATCCATGTACCGGCGCGATGATGGACTTGCATAGTGTCATCGTGTGTGTTCCACCCCTTGACCCGGCTTGTCGGTTTACCATTGACGATTTCGAACTGGGTTTCCAAGAGTGATCCCACTTTATAGATATTGGGGTTTGAGTTTTCGTTTGTTACTCTCTCTCCCCACGATGTGGAACACAGAGATTAAACTCTTCGGTCCGAATGTCAACCATAAACAAGAAATTGTTTGAATTGCCTAATGTACAAAAGTGTTTAATATGCTTGATTTGTTTGAATTGAAATAATTATTTAGATGTTTAGAAAGATCCACTGGGCTATGTACTCACCCCTTCCTTCTATTTTTCAGGTAATTGATTTACATGAAGACCATGAAAATTAGTTAGGTTCTTTTATTTAAATTTTTTTTTTATTTCCTATGTAAGGGCATGTTGCCCAAGTTTTAAGACTTCCGCTGTAATAAATTTTTTAATCAAATTATGTATTCAATTTTATTTAATTAATTGAGTTTATGAATTTCTGTTATTTCTTTTATTATTGCCTTATTAAATTCCTAAATTTAAGTCATGTTCAATTAAATACAATCAAGGCATGAAATAATTGAAATAGAAAGAAAGTCAAGTGTGTGTCACTTGTAAAGTAACACCGGCCCGGCCCGCCGTTTGGTTTAATCCACTGTCAAGAGAATGGTGGTCGTGTCGAATGCTTAAAAGATACGGGGGTTGGGGTGTTACAATCCAAGTGGAGACAAGATGTATCAAAACCTCAAAAAGACCTATTGGTGACAAGGAATGAAAGGAGACATAGCTAAGTATGTTTCTAAATGTCTAACCTCTCAATAAGTAAAAGCTGAGCATAGAAAGCCCACTGGAATGTTAGAACTACTCCCAACACTGAATGGAGGTGGGATAACATTGACATGAACTTTGTTATTAGATTACTTCGAAAGCAAAAAGTAGAAGATACTATTTGGGTCATTGTGGATTGTTTCACTAAGGTGGCACATTTCTTGTTCAGTAAGCTGGGAGAACTCTATGTGAAGGAGATAGTATGATCTCATGGCGTGTCTAAAACCATAGTATCAGATAGAGACTCTCGATTCACATCACAGTTTGGCAAAGTCTATAAAAGGCGTTGGACACTAGACTCACCATGAGCACCGCTTTCCATCCTTAAACTGATGGTCAGTCTGAAAGAGTCATTCAGACACTAGAAGATATGCTAAGGTCTTGCATCCTTAACTTCAAGGGAAATTGGAGCAAGTACTTACACCTGGCAAAGTTTGCCTATAATAACAGTTATCAAGTAAGTATAAAAATGGTTCCATATGAAGCTCTCTATGGGAGGCACTGTAGATCACCAGCCTGTTGGGCTGAACTTAGGATCACATGCTTACTAGGCTTGATCTAGTGGATGAGATGAACAATAAAGTAAAACAGATGCAGAAGAGATTAGCCACAACACAGAGTAGACAAAAGAGTTACACCAATAAAAGGAGAAGGACCCTTGAGTTCCAGGTAAGTGGTAGAGTGTTTTTTAGGATAAACCCTCAGAAAGGAATCAAGAGGTTCGGATATAAAGGAAATTATCACCCAGATTTATTGGTCCATTTGAAATACATAGAAGAATTGGAGAATGTGCCTACAAATTAGATTTATCACACAAAGTGTCGTTCGTTCACAATGTGTTCCATGTGTCAATGCGGAGGAAGTATAAACCTGACCCTTCTCAAATAATCCGTTGGGAGGTGGTGGACATCGAAGATGATGCCACGTATGAAGAAATACCATTTAGGATCCTTGACCACAAAGTACAAAGCTTGTCAATGAAAGACATTCCCTTAGTCAAAGTTTTCTAGAAGCATTATGGAGTGGAAGAGGCAACTTGAAAGCTAGAAAGCGAGATGAAGAATAAAAACCCAGACCTCTTCACCAAAAATACTTGACTAGACGGCATTGAAATGAGTAAGTACAAATTTCAAGGATGAAATTTATTTTAAGGGAGGTATGTTGTAATACCCCAAAATTTTGTTGAAGAATCGCATTACTATTCATTTACTGTTCATGACTACTATTATGTACTATTCACGTCTATAGAAATAATAAATCGGTGGCAGTGTTCACAGCTACTGATACACACTATTCATGTCGAGACAAATAACAACTTGGTGGTGTTATTCACAACTACCGCTACACACTGTTCATGTCAGTCTTTTTGTACCTGAGAAATCTATATAGACTAACGCTCTCCTAAGTATCTCATCCTCATGCTTCTTGTTCTCTTCTTGTTCTCCTAGCCATTTTCTTGGCACTCTTGCATTTCTTAGCTGCTTTACGCAACAACTCTAGTAATAGGAAGGGGGAAACCCACAATACTGTATAACAGTGGTAAGAGCTTACTTTTGAGCATTTATTTTGGAGCAACCAAAGGGCTCTATGAATCAAATTGGGTATAATGACTCTATTTAAGTCTCTATGCATAGTTTGTTTGTGTAGGATTTGAGGTATTAGGATACCAAAAGAACAAGAAATGGAAGAAACATGTATAAAAAAGTCTACTTTTCATACTAGATAATGTCGTACTGCTTATAGATATCGTAGTACATACTGTGATACTATTTACATATACTATGGTAATATTCACGGCTGCACTAATATTCACAATCACTGTTCAAGATTACTGTTTAGGAATGTGACACTGTACATGAATACTGTTCATGAATAGTTATTAAATCATATTTTTGAAATGTGGATTTCTAAAATTAATAGTGTCAATCTTTAAAGGTTGAAGACTCGAAGTAAGTTAGAATAATAACACAAGGATTCAAGGAAGTCAACTATCAAAGTGGAGATGACTACCTTAAACTCTTTAGGGTTATTTTGGTTGAATATGAAACATGATTAATTGATGTATATGACACCCATGAATGCTAGAGATGTATATGACACCCATGAATGTTTGATTGTCCTTGAATGATGTAGACAACACGTTGTATTTGTAACACCCGTAACTTCGTGGTCGTGCCACGTCGTGAGCGAACAATAGTAAATAATTTTTTTTCATAGCTCACTCACGCTCACGCGAAAGCGAGATTAATGTGAAAATGAAATCTGTTACTTGATCGAAAAATAATAATGCTAATGATAGTATGATAAAACTATAAATTATGTTTTATAGATAAGTATAATAGTGGAAATAATTAATTGATGTTTATTATAACTAGTGTAGAAAAAATATATATATATATAGTGATTGAATTAATAACAATAATAATAACAGCATGCAATATATAAACTTATCGCAAGGTTCATACATTAATTTAGATGGTAACACACGTATTTATATAGATGTATATGGGTGTGTGTATATTGAAAATAATAATAATAAAATAAAATAAAATAATAATAATAATAATAATAGATATATCATGGTAATCTTATTATAAGTTTTCATATAGATATATATTCAATTACATGATTGGAAAAAAAAATTTTAATTGATTTAAATTTTAAGAGATCAATATTATATATATATATATATATATATACATACATACCTTATACTCTATGAGGATGGTTAAAATAAAGGAAAAAGATAGATATGAAATTATAATAGGAATTAACTAAGTTAACAGAATCAGAAAATGAGGGGAGGAATGCTGGCGTATTGAAGACGCCGGAACAGGAGAAGGAGCTGGAAAATTCGGGGTGTGTGTAGTCGGTCGAGAGGCATGTGAGAATGAAGAAGTTCCAGGGGTAGCTGCTATTTCTCTGTCGTTGTTGCTGGTTGGGAGCAACAGACAGGGGACAGAAACGAAGAAGATGAACAGAAGCTGCCACTGGTCGGACTGAAACGAAGAAGAAGAACAAGAACAGAGGCCGGATATGATGAATTTGAGGATTCGAAAACAGAGCTACAATGCTCTGTCGTTGCTGCAAATGAAGAAGAGGAGTTTGTGCATGAAGAAGACTGAAACGAAGAGCAAAATGGAGCAGCTGCAAATTGGAGCGAAACAGCAAAGAATGAAGAAACAAGTTTGGAGTCGGAATTTTCTGGTTCGTGGGGTTTTGATGACCGAAGGAGCGGGGAAGCCGAATCAAAGAAGAAAGCAGAGGAGAGACCGGAGAACAGAGCAGGATGCTCTGTTGCTCCTGCATGCTACTGCTGCTGCTAACCGAGGAAGAGAAGAAGAACGAAGAACAGGGCAGCATAGTTGGCTGCTGCTGTTGCTCATTGGCCACCGAACAGAGAAGCAAAACAAAGAACAGAGCAGCTTACTGCTGCTGCTGTTGCTAGCGTCGCTGAACAGAGGAGAAGATGGTAGATAAGATGAACAGAGGAAACTAATTGCTGCTGCTGCTGCTCACATGGCTGCTGCGGACTGGAGAAGAAAACGTGGTTCGTTGTTGTTGGTCCGTGATTGCAAAACCGGGAAGGACTTTGCTGCTACCATGACCGAATGAACAGAAAGCTGGAACGAACAGAAGAGGAAGGAAACGAAAACAGGGTATGAAGAAGCTCTTGCTGTTGCACGTTGCTACTGTGGTAGCTGCTGAATGAAATGAAGAACAAGCTAACCGTGAAGTGTGAATTTGAGAACCGTGATATGAAAACTAGACAACCAGATTCTTAATGCTATTGTAATTGGTAATTGCAACGGATGGATGTTTGACTTGAATATGTGGGTGTGTAATTATAGCTGGCGGTGAAGGAGAAGGAAATAAGTGGCTGCAGAATTTCCTTGGATGAGTAAGGTGCGTCTCGCTAATCCGAAAATAAAGAAGAGCATAGGTGAGGGCAGACATATGCTGCTGGTTGGGGCTGTTAGGAGGAACATGAAGCTGTGTGTTTTAGCAATGATGGTGCCTTTCAAAGGTGCTGCTGGCAGTGAATAAAGGAGCCGCAACCTTTAGTTTGGATGACAAAGAAGAATTTGTGATCTGGTTCGGCCGAATTATGAAGACAATGGAGGTAAGAACAATCTCAACTTCCTGAATTGAGTTTTCTTGGTGTGAGTAGAGGACAGTGTTTAAAAGACTTCATCAAAGTTTAATAACCTAATATAGATTATACCTTGTTCATAGCAAAGGAATGCTAGGTTGAGAAGAAAAAAAATATCAATGGTGGTTTATTTATTGAAGTATGTCATTATTTAATCTTTGCAAATTTGAATAAAAGTTATTAGAATCAACAAAATAAGATAAGATTTAACTTAAATTTTAATAATAGAAAATTTTAATGGAATCATGAACTAATAAAGTATGTTTTAGTGTGAGGGAGATGACAGTAATAGCAATAATAAACATTTGTAAACTTTAATTTCGTATAGGAAACAGATTGGGAGTTTTGAATACAAATAAGACCAAAGTTTTGACAATTAGAAGTCTTATTTTGTTCGTAATTATTTTATTTAAAATATGAATAATTCATTTAAACCATAAAAACTAAGAAATTAGGAATGCGTAAGTAATAAATTTTAATGTATGAGACTGATATCTAGACTCCATAATTAATTTAGAAAGTGTTTGAGTTTGAGAATAACTTGAATACGATTGAAATTGAATTAGAAAATTAGTGAATCTTATTAACCGTTGAATTTCAGATATCATAAATTTGGAGTGTCAAACGTCTTGACGGAAAGCAAGGAAGCCTTGAGAATCGGGGAAATCAGGTGGGCGTGACTTCCTTGCTCATTTTTATTATATGAATTTAAGATTCAAAACGTTTGATTGAATAGTTATAGGATTAAAATAATTTTGTTAGGAAATTTATTGAATTGTTTGGCGTGATTGGATGATGGATGATTTATTTGATTTGTGCTTTGTTTATTTATTGCATGCATTAATAGGAAATCATGCAGTTAGGCTTCATTATTTATGCATGTGAATTGCCTGCATTCTTTGATTTATTTTTCATGATATACATGATGATTGACATGAATGAAATGACTTGTGTATAACACTAAAATAAGACGATGGTTTATTAAGAATCCTCGTACCGGTACGATTGACGAGCCTGAAACAGATCGAGGTGGCATCTCCTATATGTTACTGCTAGAGATTGTCGAGCTACAAGGCGGATTGTAGGTATTTCCACCTAGAGCTGACTAGGACAGCTCGAAGCCTTTGAGAGACGATACGACGTCGCGATAAGTACGCTCTCTTAGGCTGTGATGTGAATGTCGATTGATTTTGGAGGATTATTGGAACCCTCTGAGATTAGATTAGATTAGATCACAGGGAATACCGAGAGGTATCTCAACCCTCTTCCGGTCTTAGAGTACAACTAAAACAAATGAATGTTTGAACGCCTAATGTTTGAAAGTGTGTATAATGTTTTGGATTAGGTCTATATAATGCATGTGATGTGTAGGATCGATCCACTGAGCTTTCGAGCTCGCTCCCATTCTATTTTTTAGGTACACTTGGACTTAGAATATGGTGGTTTACGTCAAAAGCCTCGCACCCAGATTGGACACCTCATGGGGAGGTCGTCAGGGATAGGTGATTGGGAGGTTATGTTTTATGTATTTTACTGAATTATTTTTATGTAATTACGTTGGTTTTAACTTAGCTGTTTTATCTTTAAATGACTTTATTTGTTTAATGATTTTTGGTTTGAATGAATGATTTTAAGGATTTCCGCTGCATTATTGATGATTCGTATTGATTAATCCGGTGAATATTTAGGGAACCCTTTTGATGTTTGATTTTAATAAATAATTACCGAGCTATTGACTTAAGAACAAATATACTATGAATTTGATTTTGAAGAGAAAGATTTTGAGCAGAACGAAATTTTCTAGTGACATCTCAAATTTCATCGGGCGGTGATCCACATGTGAGGTAACACGTGAACGGAGGTCCAGTCGAAAATTGGGGTGTTACAGTATTATCCATGAATATTAATACAAGCCATGTATGCTATGTGAGGAATAACATAACTAATATGATCATAAGCATGATGTATTGTTAATTTGTATCCATCGTTTATTTATATCTTGATATGGGAATTGTGAATATGCTTGTAGTCATTAATTGAAGATGATTAAGAAATTTAAACACGAACTAACACGGTGATGCGGATATTATGGCAGTAGTTTGAGATCATCATGGGTGTTTCCAACCCAAAGACGATCTTGATGCTACTGTGGCGGTAACAAGATGGGACTGAGAGTGAAACTTTACTCTTGAGATAGGGTTTTGAATAAGTAATAGGCCATTCAATGTTACTTCCAAAATTTTGAACCTAATGGGGAATACCGAAGAGACTCCTTGCGATCTTAACGTTAACCTAAACAATTAAACTATATGAAACGCCAAATACATGATAAGCGCTTGCATGTTTCATGTTTTGTGTATAATTCACTAAGCTCTTGAGCTTACCTTACTCACTCTTTTTCAGGTAGCCATTAAAGATACTTGTATTGACAAGTAATGTAGAAACAATCGTCAGTAGTAGTATACCTCACAGTTATGAGGATGTTATAGGAAATGAACTTCATTTTCTATTTTTCAATTGTGAGGCATGTGACCCACCATATTTAGTTCTGTTGGATGTCGGCCAGTAGGCCAAACAGTAGTTGTCTTATCAAAACTCATCCATGGGGCCCATAGATTTGTTCCTAATTCTGATATTAAATTAAGTCCTTTTAGTAATTATATGATCTCAAGGTTATTGTTAATCTATTTTTAAGACAGTTTATTTATGCATCTTTTTATACTTTGGGATATGGTCTAGTGTAATCAACAGATGAGATAATTGATGTAAAGAAAAAGTAATATCCTAGTTCTCAAATATAAAGCAATAGTGACTACATACAAATAAAATTGCATCTCAAGCTGCGAGACAAATACGCCGCCCATAATGAATGTGAAAATTTCGGGAGCCGGGGTATTACATAAACTATGTAAATGATTTGAAGTTCTCATTCCATTCATTGAAATCCTTTCATAATACCTAAGTACACAAACTCTCTTAATTCCCTCTTCTATCCATCCTTTGCTCAAGTCAAACTTGAGTTAAGATCAATGGTCTTTCTTTTAAGTTGTAATGTGGCTTGGTTCTAGGTAGAGGTGTGACAAGATTTAAATTCTGACTCAAATGCACACTCATAGCAAAAATAACAACCTTCTTCATTTGATCATCTATATTCATGATCCCCCTCTGTACACTCCTTTGTCTTTCTCTTTGTTCATACCCTCAACCTTGCTTTTATGGCTCCTCCAAACTTATAATTTCACATGCATTGCAGCCCCATACACAGACTCATAAACAACTTGGAAGCTCAACATTCGTCAATAAGACAAAATTATTGCATAAAAATATATCTATTTTTTTAGAATATTAAACATAGAAATAAGCATATCAACGATTGCCTTCCTTCCTTCATCACTAAAATCATTATCATTACTAGGAGTGCACACTAATAGCTTCAATTGATATATATATATATATATATATGAGATGTACCGTGTGTGTTTAATGTTTGGGTTTTTTTTCCCAAGAAATAGGCTTAAATGTTCGATATTGGCTACAAAGGGATTGTGTTAGGATCAGTCTTTAGGCTCAAACTCAAACAAAAATGGCCTACATCCTTTCCCTCCTAGAGTTGATTCCTTAAAAATGTTCAATATAGAATTGAATATTTCAAGAGTTCAAGGGAAATTTTCTCCATTTGTGTTATGATTTTCATTCCTCACTTTTCTCAGTTTTGGATTCTAAGACTAAAGAGTTTCGTCAAAGTCAAATTTTGGATAAACCAAGCACACAGACTATTTGAAATGATCCTAAGTTCTTTATCTCATCATACTAGAGGATATTTCAATTTCATAAGTCATTTAGGGAATTTTTCATAAAAAAATATGGCGTGGATTTAGATTAAGTGTAACCTCTATATGCTCATATCCTAATGCTAAATGCCTAAGCCAAGTTTCAATGAAAAAGAAATTGTGATATGCCTATAAAGATGCAATTTGAAAACACTATAGTACCAAAAAAAAGAAATTGACCTTAATTGAAGAACAATTTCTTCAATGTGCACCCCAAATTTAAATTGTACATTGTCCTCAAAGCACACTTCCAATGTGTCATTCTAAGATTAGGAGGTATCACACTGATTGATTCATAGCTATCCACATATATACATGCTTTGAAAGATGCATAGAAGAAACAAATAGCAAGATTAGTGTAGATTATCACATACATCATTCCTTAGAAGAAAACTGAAGCAGTTAATTTAAGTAGTAGTTCCAAAAAGAGATTATTAAGTTCAGTAGCATTTATAACAGAAAATTATCCCAAAGAAAAGAAATAAAAATCACTGATCCATGTCATCACAAAAGCACTCAGCTTATGTGATATGGTCCAAGTCATCAGCGCCTCCTACAACATCATCATCACCATCATCATCGTCATCTCAAGCACTTAGTGTTGGAGTGCTATAGCAAGTGTTATCCAAATAGGGTGCCAAACATGGTGCAAGAGGTGTCGCTTGTAAAAGCTCTAGATGGATGATATATAAGAGGCAATGAAGATTGGCTAACCCATAGAGATTAGCATGAGCCCCTTAGGAAGAGGTAGTACGGGTAGGGGCTGGCGTGGGCTTGGGTGGAGTAGATGTGGACGCTGTAGGCTCTGCCATCTTTCTCTTCATCAAAACAGTGGTAAGCATTTACATTGAGATATGGTCTTTCATCTTCATTGTGGCCTTACTCCTAGACCATGTGATGTCGACTCTCCTACAGAGCTCAGTTATGAGAGTAGGATGAGGAAGACTAGCATTGGTCTTGTATGTGGACATCCATATGGACGTAGAGATTACTACACCAACGTTGATGAAGATGCCCTTCATGATGCAACATAGGAGTATGGCTCTCTCCATCGTGACCCTATTGATAGCAAGGGATGGTAGCAGGTTAGCACAAACCAAATATAACCATACGTTAGCTGTAGTGATGAAGGAACTCTTGGCCAAGCTCATTGATCGATCATTGGTGCACTGCTAGGAGGCACCATCAACACATAGAGTGTGTTGCATATCATCGTGGTCTACCTTCTCTACTAGGTACTACAGATATTCATCTGGTGTGTCAGTAGGAAGGTCGTAGATGGCATTAATAGATGCTGCATCAAACGAGACCCAAGTACCTTGCACCCATACTTGTGTCCCATCTCTCTCCAGTGCGTATTATGGATATTGCCCCAGATCAGCTGCTCCCAGTGTCAAATGGCTGCAAGATCATCAATGCCAAGCGTCTCTCCTCAACATCTATAAGAATCGCTCTCTCCAGAATCACTTGTCGGTGATCCCAGATGCTCGCAAACCATGCCTTCACCCCTTCAATTCTAAAGCGGTGTTGGTCTTCTGGGGCTACAGGCTGAGGGGCATGTCGTGGTTTGGATGCCAGATTTTTTAATTCTTGGGGCCCTAGAATCAAAATTTAGTAGAGGCGTGCATCTAATCAGAGAGAATGGATAACAAAACACTTAAAATTGAACATTTCATTAAAATAATAGCTTCCAATTAGCTTAAGTGATGTAAATGATGTGAAATTGACACAATTGTACACAATCAATGACTAAACTAGATATGCAATTGCTAAGAAATTAGAGCACAATAAAATAGTGATTGCAAAATATTTCACAAAAATTTGGGAACAAATAGCTCAATAAAACATGTTCAGTTCATGGAACTTAGTTGCAAAAGGAATAATGGACCATATGTTATGCAAAATGCCATAAAACCTTATTGAAACTCATTATTCCACTTCAAGAATGACTCTAAACATTTGTGAAACCCAATGAACACTCACAAGAGATTTGTTCAAACATTATTCAAGAAAATCGACACATCTTCATTAAACATTGCAACTTATACTCACAAGTCATGCAACAAAGTGATGAATCACCAATGAAACCCAATAAACATTCAACATTCTCATTGCACTGACAAAATAAGAATTACAACAATAAACTATAAGGAAACACAAGAGGAAAATAATTAAAAACTTACATTTTGCTAGTTGCACAATCAGAAACACAAAGAAATCACATAGGATGGGAGATTTTTTTAAGGAAGCTCCAAGAGTCACAAGCCGGAAATGAGCAAAAATGGTCAGAATTTAGTTTTCATCTCTGTCATTATCGTGGTAATGCAAAGCATTACCGTAGTAATGCGATTTTCCAAAAAAAAAAACAAAACAAAATGAACGTGTGCCCCACTATTGCGGTAGTGTGCATTTGTTTAGTGAGTTACCACGGTAATGTGATTGCCCATTTTTTATCATTCTGGTTACCATGGTCAATTACTATGGTAACCTATCATGTTTCTTGATTA
>JAJIYU010006602.1:0-20475 GCA_030144865.1 Tinospora cordifolia
CACACCCCTGTTCTTCGTTCCATCACGTACCTCCTCTGTTCCTTCTTCTTGCTTCAGTTTTCCCTCATCCAGCAACAATAACACTTGCCCAAGCTTCTTCCCACACACAACCAATTAAACCACATACCAGCTGCTTGTATATCTGATCTTCATCATGAACCAACAATATCACACACACGGCCAGCAGCTGAAACACACACACCAGCAGAATTTTTTTCACGGTCTGCCAAATTCAAAGACCCCACAAATCACAACCCAGCAACATCAAAACTTCTTCTCCTCTATTCATGCTTCACACTAATAGCAACGTTCATCCCATCCACGCCAGCAGAGGTCTGCTCCTCTCTGTTTGCCATTCACATAAGCATCCCTCATTCCTCTTCTTAGTCCACAACACTCAACAGTAGCAACTGTAATTGTGTTCATCGTCCACCACACCCCTGTTCTTCGTTCCATCACGTACCTCCTCTGTTCCTTCTTCTTGCTTCAGTTTTCCCTCATCCAGCAACAATAACACTTGCCCAAGCTTCTTCCCACACACAACTTCTTCTTTGCCTAGCTCATCCTTTTCTTCTTCTTCCACAGCCAGCAATTTCAAAGAAATCCAAACCAGAAATCACGGCCAACAACCCCCTGTTACACCGAACGAATGCCCAAATTACCGAACGTTTTTTCTGTTCTTCTTCCTTCGTCTCCTTCTTCGTTCGGCAATAGGGAATAGCAGCAGTAGTAGCAGCACAAGTGCATCGCTCTGCTTTCACTCCTTCCTCTGCTCGTGTAACAACGTCCAGCTACCCATCTTCTTCGTCTTCGATTTTCACAGTCAATAGCAGCAGCAGCAATAGAGCCGTTACTCTGTTTCCATTCCTTGCACCCAGTAGCTACAGTCTTTCCTTGGTTCCCTTCTGCTTCAGTCTTCTTCAAATCCCGGTTCCAGCTCCCTCTTATTCATCATCTTCACTGCGTTCTGCTTCTTTTTTGTGTGATGATGCAGTAGCTGCTCTTCGTCTTCGTTCCTCCACCAGCACGCACCACTCCTCTGGTTCTTCTTCATTTTAAAGTCACCGCCAAACCTCCTTCCCTAACTTTCCAGGTCCATCTTCTCAGCAACCGAATAAAGCAACCAAAAATTTCTTGCTTCCAATCCTTTTTGTTTTCAATTCGCTCGTGTTCTGCTCGGCCAAAATCCAAATTTCTGGATTTTTTTTGCTAATCACTTGAGTTAATTAAACTTTATATTATAAAGTTATATATACATGTTAATAATGTAATTCTCTTCTTCATTTTAATACTTCTATTATATGCATAATTATTTTTCAACCATCCATTTATTCCAATTCCCCAATTACACTTTCACCAATCCATTAAATTTTCTAATGCTACATTTCATCATATATATTTTTTTCTAGCTAGTTCAAGCTAATATCAAATATCAATTTATTATTCTATTTATTTCAATTTATTTTATGCCCACTCATGACGTGGCAAGATCTTAAAGTTCCGGGGTGTTACAATCACTAAACTAACCCAGAAAGGCATGCCCTTCATATAGACAGATGAGTGTGAGGAAGCATTTCTTAAGCTACAGCTTTGTTTGACATTTGTGCTAGTACTTGTGCAACCTGAACCAGGCCATGAGATGGTGATTTACACAGATGCATGTTGGACAAGCCTTTGGTGTATGTTAATGCAAGATGATAGCGCAATTGCTTATGCATCACACTAATTGAAAGTCCATGAGAAGAATTATCCCTTCCATGATTTAGAATTGGCAATAGTGGTACTTGCACTCAAGATTTGGCAACACTATCTATATGGTAACTGCTTTATGCTTTATTTAGATCATAAAAGCCTCAAGTATTTGTTTTCTCAAAGGGATTTGAACATGCAGCAGAGGAGATGGATGGAACTACTTAAACATTATGATTTTACCATTGAGTACCATCCATCAAATGCCAATGTAGTGGTCGATGCGCTAAGCAAAGTACGGGTTGAGACTACTTATATGGCTAGACATCTGTCTAAGGAGTAGAGTATGATTGATTATGTGATAATGATGAACATCTACGAGACTTGAACCGAGACCATAGTCAATGTACAAATGAGAACCCAACTGGTTTTGCTTGTTGAGATCACATAGGTGTAACCTCATGATATTGATTATGTGATGTTCCAAGGGTGAGTAGACAACACTTCTCGTGCGGAGTGGTCAATTGATAGTGATGGTGCATTGAGGTTTAGGGGATAATTGCGGGTACCACATGACTCTTGCCTAAGATAAGGAGTGCTAGAAGAGCTTCACAACTCCAAGTATACCATTCACCCATGCACCAATAAGATGTATCAGGATGCTCAACGTACTTATTGGTAGCCAGGAAAGAAGTGAGACATAGCAGCCTTCGTGCAAAGATGTGACACGTGCCAGGAGGTTAAGCTTAAGCACCAGAAACCCGATGGTTTACTAAAACCTTTGGCCATTCCCAAGTGGAAATGTGAGCATATTACCATGGACTTTGTGATGAGGTTACCCTAAACTCAGCCAAGACATGATACTATTTGGGTCATTGTAGATAGACTGACTAAATCTATTTATTTCCTCCGATGCATAACAAGGACTCAGTTGAGAGGTTGAGCCAACTGTATATCCACGAGATCATGAGATTGCATGGGATCCCAATGTCCATTGTGTCTGATAGAGATGTTTGGTTTATTTCTTGCTTTTGGTAAAGCTTGCAAAACTAGTTGGGAACTAGAGTAAGCTTGAGCACAGCCATCCACAAACTAATGGTCAATTGGAGAGAGTGATCTAAGTGCATGAGGATATGTTGAGGGCATGTATTGTTGACTTTGATGATAGTTGGGAGGATCATCTGCCCTTATGTGATGTTTGCGTATAATAACAGTTACCAAGCGAGTATTGACATAGCACTGTTTGAGGTGTTATATGGTCGACTTTGTTGATCATCTACTTGTTGTACCGAGGTTGGTGACATAGTAGCTTTGAGCCCTACTTTTGTACAAGTGCAAAATGAGAAAATTTAGCAGATTCATTAGAAATGAAGGTAGCTTAGGATAAACAGAAGAGTTATGCAAATAATCGAAGGAAGGTCCTTGAATTCAATATAAGTGATCATGTACTCCTATGGATTTTACCTCAATATGGGTAGACTTGTTTAGCATTTCAAGAAAACTTGTTCCGAGATTATTGGACCTTTCAAGATTCTTAAGAAAATAGGTCCTGTTGAATATTGATTGACATTACCACCTCAATTATCGGGAATACACAAGGTGTTTCATTTGTTAATATTAGAAAAGTACCACCTCAATCCCTCGCACATGATCAACTAAAGACATGTTGAGTTGTGAGAGGATTATACATACGATGAGGCTTGATAGCTATTATTGATTGAGCCATGAATAAAATTGCGTAAGAAGGAGCTACCGATGATATATGTATGTTAGCAGTTCATGGTGTCAAGCAAGACATATGAGAGTGAGAAGACTACATGGAGAGTCACTTTCTGGAGTTCATGAGAGTTACCCCTCGATCTTTTATTATACTAGTAAATTTTGAGGATGAAATTTATTCTAAAAAGGGGAGACTGTAACGACCGTATTTTAGGGCACCAGGTTAATGGATTCAATATATATATTCTTGTGTATTTCTTTGATTTTTAATGAAAATATATGAATTTTCTCAACTTTCTTCAATTTTACCATTTAATTGAAGGAATTGAAATTAATTTAGAAAATAAAAAAAAAACATTTTTTTTAGTGTTAGAAACATTGTAGAAATGCAATTAGGCTCAAAAGTTGATATAAATGTTTAATTTCCTACATTTTTCAATTATTCTACATTTAATTGGATAAACTTACAAGAAATTCAAAGAAATTAAGAAAATTTTATTTAATTATTAGAATTTGCATTTAATTGTGCGAGTGACACAATAGTGATTAAATGTGTCCAAATTAAATATCAAAAAAACAAATAAATAAATAAATTGATTCCCAATAATACATAGAGAACAAAATTTTAGGAAGAAAAAAAGGAGAAATGATATATTTAACTTATTAATTAAAAAAATTAAAAATTTAGATTAGTTGATTGGTGATTTGGTTTATTAGTTGGGCATCCTATGGATTTTCATCATGACATTCCTAAAGTGTGTGACAAATGAAAATGAGTGATTTGTCCACTAACACAAATTAAATCTATGTATAAATCGACTTAATCTTCTTCCTCATTCAATCGTGTTGTAAAAGAACAAAAAATCAGAAACCTAACTCCACTGGAGACATTGAGGGAGCTTGGATTGAGGGTTATTGAAAAGGAATTTTACGAAGTCTCAAGAGAGAAAGTGAAAGAACTTACCAAGCTCTTCAATATAGGTGACGTGTTCAAGGGATGGGAATGGTGAAGAGATCATGGTGTTTGGGTGATTTTCAGCACTTAATGCCCATATATGTGAGGTAAAACTCCATCCTGAACATTCCTACATCATTAACTTAAGGTAATGTTGCTTGCTTGATGATAACATGATGATTTTTCCCCTATGTTGTGAGATGTCCAACTTTGAAGAAAATTGAAAATCTTGTGATCTTGAGGTGGGGGATCAAGGTGATTGAATTAAGAAGAGAGGCAAGCCTGGTAGCCTCTGAAACACCCTCAAGAAAGGTATAAACCCATGTTTTTGGTGTTATTTGATGATTTAAATGTTAGGAAATTTGTGGGTTGACTTGAATGTAATGATCAAGTTATGCTTATGGTAGGAAATTCTAAAATGAGTTGTTGTACATTTAATTCGATGGTGGTTTTATGTAGTTTCATGGATGTTCTACGTGCTAATATATTGTAAATTACAATTTTTTATTAAAATTATACTTAAGGTATAAGTTATATGTGTTGGAGTCATGAGAATTGCCATGCTAGTTTACTTGAACGTCATGAATGAGTTGTTCGAGCTGTGTACTTTGCAAGCTAGGTTAGTTGATGTTTAGACACTATTTAAATGAGCTGAATGGTATAATTGGTGATTAACATGTTGTTATTGCTAATAAGGGCATTAAGGAATGTAGTTGAATAGATTGCATATGTTAAATTGGGCAAAAATATTGAATTGTTAGGTTTTTATTATCATGCCCTGCTTTTAGCTTGCTATTCAAGAATTTTTAAAAAATAGCTAGACATGTCCAATTGGAACACTTGAGAATGTAGAAAAAACATGGCGTCCTAGAATATTGAGATTAGGTGTGGCAAATAAGTAACATTGTCAATGTCTATCTAGAATTTTGCAAATTTATTATGTCGCTTTGTGCAAGTTGAAACCCTATCAAATGGGCTCAAATATTACCAAAGAACAAAAATGATGAACCCTTGATAAGACTAGATCAAATCTCAAAAGTTTCGCATGAATCCAATTCACGGTTTGATCGCAGAAAAATCGTGAAATCTATCGTGCAATAGGGACTAAGTGATTGAAAATTTGACTAAGTATGAAAATTGGAGATTTTAATCAAATTAAACTCATGTTGACTAAATTTGACCAAAATTTTCCATATTGACCAATTTTGAATATGTTTAACTAGTTGACTAAGTTTGACTACATTTGACCAAGTCAACCTTCTTGTTGATCAAAAACCATAAAATGGAAATGAGCCGTGATTTAGTAGAAACTAAATAAATATGTGAATTGCACAGGAATTAAATCAAGTATAACACAATCGGGCATTGGGAGAGCTTCGAAAAGTGAGCCCATTGGTGAGTACTACTTTAGTTTGTTTACTTATACTTTTATTCTACATGATTTTGTATTATTGTTTCATGTGCACCACGTTGCAGTACGTGCATATATCAAGTTTCATGGATATAATAATAGGCTTAGAGTACAAGTAGGACGTCTAATCGGCTAGTAGCTCCAAAGTGCTTCTAGGATTGGGGTATGGCTTGATTATTGTCAATGCACCACCCTCCCATTTCCTTGAGTCTTGGGGTATGGACCTGTAATACCCTAATTTTTGGCCGGACCTCCGTTTACATTTTTCTCACGTGTGGATCATCGCCCGTCGAAAATCGAGATGCTACTAAAAGTTTTCTTTTGTCAAAATCTTTTCTTCAAAATCAAAATTATAACCATTTGTTCTCAGGTCAATGTATATAAAGATATTCTGTGTAAGATAGAAAATCACAATAATTTTACTGAACAAATCATAAGCAATGCAGTGGAATACCTTTAAAAACTATTCATTTAAACCAAATCGTTACGCAAGGAAAGTCATTGAAAGATAAAACAATCGAAGTTAAACCAATGTCAAATACATTAAAACAATCCAGTAAAATACATAAAATATGACTTCCAAGTCACCTATCCCGGACAGCCTCCCCATGAGGTGTCCAATCAGAGTGCGATTCATCTGACGTAAGTCAACATACTCTACGTCTAGGTGTACCTGAAAAATATAGTGGGAGTGAGCTCGAAAGCTCAGTGGATCGATCCTACACATCACATGTATTATATAGACCTAATACGAAACATTACAAGCACTTTCAAACATTAGGCGTTCAAACATTCAATTGTTTTAGTCATACTCTAAGACTGGAAGAGGGTTGAGATACCTCTCGGTATTCCCTGTGATCCAATATAATCTCAGAGGGTTCCAATAACCGTCTAAAGTCAATCGACACTCACATCACAGTCTAAGAGAGCGTACTTACTACAACATCGTACCATCTCTAAAAGACTTCGAGCAGTCACAGTCAACTCTGGGTGGGAATACCTACGATCCGCCTTGTGGCTCGACGATTTCAAGCGGTGACATATAGGAGATGCCACCTCGATCCGCTTCAGGCTCATCAATCATACCAGTACGTGGATTCTTAATAAACCATCGTCTTATTTTAGTGTTATAGACAAGCATCAATCATGCCAACCATCGCACATATCATGGAAAATAAATCAAATAATGCAGGCTATTCACATGAGTAAATAATGAAATCTAAATGCGTGACTTCCTATTAATGCATGTTATAAATAGACAGGGCACAATTTAGATAAATCATCACACCATCATCCAAGCACGTCAAACAAGTTCAATCAATTTTATAACAAAATTCTAATAATCCTAGAATTATTCAAAACAAATGTTTTGAATCTTAAATCCATATAATACAAATGAGCAAGGAAGCCACGCCCACCTGATTCCGCAGATTTTTAGAGCTCCCTCGCTTTCTGTCAAGATCTTCGATACTCTAAATTGAAAAATCTGTAATTCAACAATTTATGAGATTCTCTGAGTTCTTAATTCACCTTTAGTTTTATTCATGATACTCTTAAGTTTAAATAATTTTGTAATTGATTATGAAGTCTAATTATTCATTTCAACTATTCAAGTTTATTCCAGAATCCTAGAATTTCATATATTTCACGACGCACAATTTCTAAATGTTCTAAATTTCTTAATTTGAAATTTAAAACTTGAATAATTAATATTTCAAACTTTTACGATTTATTTATTTCTTATTTATTTAGATTCGAGCAATTAATTTAAAAAAGGCTAAAACTTAAATTTGGGTTCTAAAAATAAATAATTTATGTTCACTAAATTTCATTTCACATAAAATAAGGTTTTTATATCTAAGATTTGAACCAAGTCCAATTTATTAATTTATCGTTTAAAAATTTCTAAGTTGCTCTTTTTAACGTAAATGATTCATCTTCATATATTAAAATTTATTAAAATAAATGTTCATCGATCTTTTTGTTTCTATAATTTAAATAACTCGTTCATATTTTAAATAAATTTATTACGAACAAAATAATACTTCTAATGATCAAATCTTTAGTCTTGTTAGGAGTTGACAACTTTAATTTCTCACTATTCTTATAATTTTGCTAAAATTGTTTATAGCACTACTACAAATAATTATTTAGTTGTTTTCCTACTTTGAATTATTTAGTATATGCATAGATGATCTCTAATTTTTCTTAATTACTTAATTTAAAGATTTAAATTATTGGAAGTACATTAATTAATTTCTTTCTTGAATCTTGGTATTATAAAATTTCCTAATGCCAACTAATACATACTAATTTATTCATACTATCTCATGATCTATTTCAAATTATATTAATAAATCTTATTACACTTTGGTTATTGAATTAGCATGCTTAAAGTCTATAATCCAAAATCCAAATCATTTTTCTTACCACTTAATTCGGTCACCCACTGCCCCTGTTTCTCGTCCCTGTCCTCTGTTATTCTTGTCCGGCGACACTAGCAGCAGTAAGCTGCTCTACTTTGCCTCAGTTCCTCTGTTCCATTGATAGCATGAACCAGGCAGCCGAGAAACCAGTAAATGAAACAAAGATCGGTCATTGCCTCTTCTTCATTCGGCAGCAGGGGACAACAACAGTGGCTGCAACTGGAATGGCCAGCAGCTGAAATTTTCCTCCTTCCATGGTCTAGCGTCCCATAGCACTTCACGGTCCAATAACACAGCAACCAGCTTTTGTCAGCCTCTTCATTCATGCACGTTGCACCAGCCGCTCGGATCCTTTTCTTTTCCAGTTCCAACTGCGTCTTCTTCCTGGTCTACAGCAACCAACAACATTCCAACCAATAGCAACCATAGCTGTAGCAGCAACAGCAACGTGAGCAGCAGCAACGTGAGTGTTCTGCTTTCTTCCCTCCCTCTGTTCTCTGCTCGTGCAACCACTTCCTGGAGCAGTTGTTTCTTCTCCTCTGTTTCGTCCACCCAGCAGCATGGCCTCCCTTCTCCTTCTCGTTCGACGGCAACAACAGTAGCAGCTGCTGCCATCACAAAACAGAGCATTGCTCTGGTTCTTCTTCCTCGTTCGGCAGTCATAGCAGCAGCAACAACAATAACCGTAACAGCAACACTGCAACCGCTCCTCTGTTTTTCTTCTTCACCCATGCTGCGTAGCAACTTCTTCTTCGTTACACACCAGCAACTGCCTGTTTCCTATGTTCCTCCTTCCCCTGCTTTCAGTCTTCTTCTTCTTCGGCTCCTCCTTCTTCTTCGGTTACTGCAACTCCACGCCCCAAGTAACAGCAGCTAAATCCCCATCTTCCGGTTTATTGTATCGAATAACCACCGGACAGCTTCCCTCGTAAGCCAAACAGACACCGTCTACAGTCTTCCACCCATTTCCTTAAACTTCCAATTATGTATATACATCGGTGTATTTTTATTTTTATTTTTTTTCTTTAATCACATTAAGCCTTACTATATACTTATATTCATATGTTTATAATATAACTCCTTGTTCATTTAAATTTTATATATGTAGACTTTATTATAAGTTCGTGTATTAATAATACCATTTTATTTTGTTATTATTATTATTTTTTTCTCTCGTGATTAATTTATTTCATAATTCTTTTATCGTCACGTTCTCAGGCATCGCAATATTTTTATTCATTTTTCAAGCACGATTTCGAACCATATGTTTAATAATTATTATTTCTTATTTTTATTTTTTGCTATTTATTTACTAAAGAATGTTTTATTTTATTTATCCAATTATTTGCTCACGATGTGGCACGCTCGCAAAGTTCCAAGGTGTTACAGGACCCATAGACTTCGTGCATGTGTGACCTCTCGAAACCTAGTAAGTCAAGTTGAACAATGGGATTAGGGCAATTCCTTACCTGATTGATGACATAGGTGTTTGATCTTCATATGCACCGACCTGGGCTATATAAAGCTTAAGTTTTCATTTCTTGCCTTTCAATGAGAGATTCCGAGGTGTAGGCATTGGATCGAGAGAGCTTTGTGAGCCATATAGTAAGGTTGTACATGGGTGCACCCTACCAATATTAGTGGATCATGATTGGTTTTCTTGATCGCACAATCCACCAATTTATATGAAGGGCTTGATTGCTAGTAGAGACGTACCCTTCCATGATAGGAATGATAGATGACATCCATGATTTTATTACTCATCGCATTTATAGTGTTGCATAATGTTTGTCATATTTTACTATTTACTTGCTATATACTACACGTTGCTTTTTGATTTATGCTTCATGTTGATCATTTTTGCTTATTGCATGTTATTACAATGCTTGATATACATGTACAATTTCTTGTGGAACATGAGTTTTAAGTGAACATTTCAAGACTACTCTTCACTAAGCTTACATGGACATTAGAGCTCACTACTCGCTAACATTTTAGGTTCATCATTGCTGGCTAAGGGGAAGGGGATTGTCATCGGTTGATCCTACTGAGCATGGTTTACTTGGTAGGTTGAGTTGGTGTCACGTTAAACTTGTGTAAAGACTTATTATTAAACTTGTGCCATGTTAAACTTGTGTAAAAGAATATTTTTGGACCCACTCAGATACTTACTATTAAATACTTTTAAGACTTTCACTGTATATTTAACTTTTATGCTCCTATTACATTTGTGCAATTGTATCCACTGCTTTATCATTTCTGATGCACTATCATTAATATACATGATTGTTGGAAACGCTTAACGGTCGTCAGGCGAGCTCGACTCATTAAGTGGACTCGTCAAGCTATCATGCTGGTTGGGCCTCCCTTTTGGAAGGGGGTCCCGATAGCTCGGCACTTCAATGACTCCAAACTAGAACCATGTATCACCTGTCGAATATCACTATTCAACCCTCGACGGCAAAATCCAACCCTCTCTGCTTTATTAAACACAAGCCCTGGAGCATAAGACTCTAAATGCACAAATCTATAAGTGTACTCATGGACTGTCATATTGCCCTGTTGCAAAGTCAAGAACTCCATGTTCTTGCCCTCTCTTGCAAAAACAAGAACAAAAGCCTTCAAAAATTATTCTCTAAACTTTGTCATAGTTTCAACCGGGTGCTCAGTAGACAAAACTAACAACCACCTAGCAACATCACCCTCTAATGTATGTGCGAAGAACAACACTTGATTCTCTTCAGATAGCTTCATTGATTGTGTTATCTTCTCAACATTCAACAGCCAATCTTCTGCTTGCTCTAGATTAACACCACCCCAACATGACTAGGGTTTCATATCTACAAATTTCTTTAGTAATCTCTCATGAGAAATTTTTCTGCTCTATCTCCCATGCGGTGCCTACGAGGAGCCTCAACTTCCTCTTCATACTCCATCATCATCATCCCTATCAAGTGGCTCAACTACAGGTTGAGCAAGAACTACATGAGGTGTTGGTCACTGCGTATTAGCTACAAACCCATCTATCCTCTAATTTGGTGCAACGTTAATGTATTGGATCAACTCCCCTTGTGCCCAAACAAGATCTTTGAGTCATTGGAATACATCAAGCTCAGCAAGTGGTGGTGGTGGTACGGGCCTTAGTTTAAGATCCTGAGGAAGGGTAGAATCTTACGGTACCTATTGTGGTCTACTGCGTCTAGGTGGCATCTTAGTTTGTAATTCACATACAATCATTTTTCATCCTCAAACTTGCAAACATAATACCCCTAGGGCCTATTCTACCACTACCATACAATATATTTTTGAAAATAAATTTTTAAAAAATAAGACTTTCGAAATCATATATTTTCGTTTAATACCAACTTTGAAAAATTGGACTCTGATACCAACATTGTCAGAACCCCTTCTGAAACAACTTAGGCGCAACCGACCAACATAATAGTCAGACGAGTCTACTCCTCAGTCAAACTTAGTGACTATTGTTAAGCCTTATTATCAAATTATTTACAATATTCAGAGTGCATCAATAAAAAGATAAGCAGAATAATATAACAATGACAGAAGTCTTTAACATTAATTACATTAACAGAGTCTAGTTCAACTTTATATTTTTCAAAAGTTGTACATAATGCTTTAAAATCCCAAAACAACAAAAACCTATTGTAAACTATGATGGAAAGATCACGCGATTACCACGCCTTTCCCTTTATCTGTATGGGATGAACTTGAAATGTTAATAGTAGTGAGCTCGATATTCATGTGAGCCCAGTGAGTTGCAAGAAGATATATCTACTTAAGTCTAGCATTCTACATGCAATGCAAAAGGCAAAATCATAATAATTCATATAAAAATGCAACAACGAATAGCATGCACAATCATTAGCATATAAAAATGCAATGACCTAGTATGCCATGAATTATGTTATGTTCAAGGGTCCACTATCTAAATTCAACACCCTTCTTTCAGTTTAAGGATCCTTTGGTCATACTATCATTTCTGAACAAACATAACCATCGTCTAGGCCATACTGTCATATCTCGACAATCTTGGCCCATCGATCGGACCATATTGCCACATCTCAACAATCATGGCCCATAGACGAAGTGGTACAGTCACCACCCATGAACTAGTAGAGTGTATCATGCACTACTCTAAATATATTCATAGAATGTACCAACATACCACTCTTATCTCAAGACTATCACAATCTAATGTCCGCACCTCGAAACCTCCCATCCATATGTTAGGTCAACACATCTGAAGATTCATCGATCAGTCTTATCTCAAAACTATCACGATCCAATATCTGCACCTCTCATCCTTAGGCCAAGTCAGCACATTTGAAGATCTATTGATTAGTCCTATCTCAAATTTGTCACAATCTAATGTCTGCACCTCAGAACCTCTCATCTTTAGGCCAAGTCGACACATTTGAAGATACATACTCTTATCTCAAGACTATCACGATCTAATATCTGCACCTCGAAACATCTCACCTTGAGGCTAAGTAAACACATCTGAAGATCCATCAATCACTCCTATCTTAATGCAATATGCAATGCATGTCACACCCAATTATGCAACAACAATAAGTAGAATAAAAAATTAAGTAAATAAATCAAATTACTCCTCGCAGGCTAATTCAACTTTTGACGTTCTCCCAGTCACCCGTCACATCACTCAATATTGAGTCAAATACCAAAAGCTTACACTGTTGACACGTGTCTTACTTTTGGTATACAATAACTAACCTCTTCACAATTTTGCTATACAGTACATCAAATAAGAAAATTAATCATTTCCTATGTTACACATTTTTTCCCATGTGAAGCATTTCATAATGTTATACAATCAATAAGTCAAACCAAGCATCATATCTTTTGGCTATTTAAATTGTGACAGAAAACATATATAATATTAATCTATTAATTTTCCTCCTATTGCATAAATATAAATTTGACTCATCAATCAATCTCCAAAAATCGTAATTTTGGTGTTATTAAGTCAAGAATTTCATCCTCAACATGTTTGTACCCTTCAATTAAAATTTTATAATCAATACATATACCCCTTATGTGTAGGATTCTAATCACCATATAAATTCTTAGAGACTACATAAGTACAAATAAATTATATATCTATGTTTTACTTGATGATATGAACACAATGATATATATATATATATATTATATCGTTTTACTCTAAGTGAAAATACACCATATTTTTGTGTTATATAATAAACTATCACTTTTACTAAAAATTATACTAGAAAAACTAAAATTAACAACTTTCTTATTTATTTTGCATTTAAAAGAGGCAAAAATAATTTACCTAATGTGACGGATCTTTAAGAAATAAGTAGCTTTTTCTTCCCTCTTTTCTTTCTTTGTCTTTCTTTTTTTTTTCTCCTTTTCAATTTCGGTTTCCTTCTTCTCTTTGGTTTTTCTTCTCCCCTATTTTGAGTTGAAAATGAATGAAAGAATGAGCTGTAGAGTTAATCTTAATCTTACTCCTTATTATATTATCTCTTGTCACATCTTGGCTTTATCCCATTTTTTTATTTCCTTGATGGGTCCCACCTTGCCATCTTTATTAAATAATTTTATTTTATTATTCTAGAACTCATTAAATCTTTTTCCTCCATGATGTGCTCATTAATAAATATATATATATTGTTTATTTATTTATACCTCAATTTTATATGTGTGTGTGTGTATCTATGTATTTTTTATTTTCTTGTGGCCCACCTATACATGCATTATTTATTTTATTTTATTTTTTCTATTATAACAACTCATAAATTACATTTATAATTTAGAAAATTATACAAATGTCATAAAATCATGTATTTTCATTTATAGTTTATCAACTCATACATGAAAATACATGTTAAATCCATCGACTCAATGTTCAAAAATATAAGTCGTTACACTTTGTTTCATTGGTATGTCTGTCAAAGAGTTAACTTTCAAATTTTTGTTTATGCATTTACTTGGCATCTGGTTCAATGGTCTCGAGTTTGAATCACCTTTCACCATTTGTTAGCCAATAACATCTTTGAGTATTTGTGGCAATACTCTAGAGGGATCAGAGGATGAAAATTCCCAACTTGTTGACTTCATTAAAAAAATTCATTCACTAGCGCCTTTTAATTCTTGACAAATCATGTGTGCATCCAACCTTGCCAATTGCAATCGTGTTTACTCTCACTCAGCACTTGTATATCTTAAATATTATTTTCTGTGGTGTTGCAAGTACCATCACTGTCTAAAACTATATGTTATCATTGATCAGGTTGCATTCATATCTGTGTATGGATCAAGAAGTTACTATTAATCTATCAGTAGTTGGTTTGGCAATAAACTATAGAAATAAAAAATAAATCTTTAGTGGCTTAGTGTTACTTCTAGTCATAAAATGAAATATGTTGATTGCACTAGGATAACATTGTCACATTTTGTTCTTTACTGCCACTTGAATCAACTTAGCTTGTGTATAAATGAGATATAGATTGTGCTAAGATTTATCATGGTGCTCAACTTGAGTTAGAAGTCAAGTACGAAATGTTATCAAGCTTACACCATTTTTAAGTCTTCAAATCCATTTGACTAATTTCATCAATCAAAAAATTATGCATCATCAAGTTCGAGGCATTAGGAAGCTCTCATTAACTCTAAAAGTTGCCCATTAGACTGCCTTTTTTATAAATATTATTTTGATCAAGTGTTTCACCATGAATTTTAGTTTAATTGTATTTTATATTTATTTTGGGGAAGGGTGTGTGAATTTTTTGGGTGCCCATGAAGTTTGTTGTTACACAACAATCTTTTAGAGAATCATGAATAATTAACATGAAAATGCACAAGCATTCTAGGAAAGTAGTGGTGAAAATGTTTATTATCATTATTACTATTATTACTACCTTACTATTACTATCCTGATCATTACTACTAAAACTAATAAGTTTACTTGTACCACAACCACTATTGTTCTTGTTATTGTTAATAAGATTCTTTTTTAATGATTAAGTGTGTGGTGTTTGGTGAACAATGAGATTATTATTCATTTTATGCTTATTCATTTCTCTATCAATAATTTTATTATTTATTTTATTCCTTATATATATGTATTATTTTATTCATTACAAGTCACAATTTGCAGATAATACAATGGATATCGATGTCCCTATAAATGACATGTTCAACCAAAATGAAAGTCGCCAAGCATAAAAAAAATCTCAATACTGCAATTGCACACAAAAATGCTAGTATGTTTGCATTAGAAAATTCTTCCATGCCAACAATTTCTGCATTGCCACCTAATCTAGGTAAAAAATAAATTTAAGCCTACTTCTGTTGTGTGGAACCATTTTCTTCGACTTGATGTAGATCCTGAAAATCCTAGAGTTGAATGTAAGTATCGTGGCACTTCTAATGCTTGTCATCCTAAAAGGCATGGGACTAACAATTTGAATAATTGTTTAACTATATGTAAGAAGTGTCCATATAGGCTTCAACCAAAGAATCAGAGCATTTTGTCATTTCAAAGTAGGAGTGAGGGATCATCTAGGGAGTGTAATAGCCTAGTAATGACCACTTACAATTTTGAAAATTGTAAGGAGTTGCTTGCTAAGATGTTGATTGTTGATGAATTGCCCTTTAGGTTTGTGGATAAGGAAGGATTTAAAGGATTTTGTCTAGGTTTGCAACCAAAATGGACAATGCCATCTTGAACTACAACTACTAGGTATTGTGAACAGCTTTTTGTAAAAGAGAAGAATAAGCTCAAATCATTCTTTAGAAAGAGTGGTCAACGTCTATGTCTTACAACTGATTGCTAGACATTAGGTCAACAAATTGATTATGTAGTTTTCACAGCTGATTACATTGATAATGAATGGACATTGCAGAAGAGGATCTTGAATTTTTGTCAAGTTATTGATCACAAAGGAGTTACTATAGGGAAAGTAGTGGAGAAACATTTACTTGATTGGGGAATTGAGAAAGTCTCCTCACTTACTGTGGATAATGATAGTTCCAATGTTGTCTAAGTTGCTTAAAAAAATAAACAAATTAGAATGGTTTGGTGTTAAATGGTGATTCTTTTTCGTGTTTGATGTTGTGTTCACATCATAAATTTGGTTGTTATTGACGGTTTGAGAAATCATGATAATTCTATTGACAGAATTTCTAATATTGTGAGATGAGTTCGTTTCTCTCCTCTTAGACTTCAAAAGTTTAAGCGTGTAATGGAGGAAAAACTATCAACTACCGATCTTGTATGGTTGGATGTCAATACAAGGTAGAACTCCACATATCTGATGTTGGAGGTAGCATTGAATTTCCAAACATCTTTTGAGAGGCTACAAGAGCAAGAATATTGAGAGTTAAATGAAGAAAGATACCTATAGCTATAGATTGGGGGAAAACTAGAGTGTTTTTGAAGTTCTTAAAAATCTTTTATGAGATTACGTTTAGAATTTTATGGTCATTGTATGTCATGTTAAATTAGTATTTTGAAGATGTTTACTTGATTCACCAATTGATGATGATTGTTTATTGCATGACATGGCAAAGAATATGAAGGCAAAGTATGATAAGTATTGAAGAAATGTTGAGAGGACCAATTTTATGTTATATGTTGGTGTTGCTCTTGACCCTAGGTATAAATTAAGATCTTTGGCTTTTGCTTTTAATCTTATGTATGTAGATCAAGTTGGGCAATTAGTGACAAATAGAGTGGAAGCCATATTGAAAATGATGTATGAAGAATACAAAGGTGTCCATGGAGTGAAGATGATGATGTTGATCAAAATTCCAAGTCTGTTGAGATAGAGCAAGTGGACGAGGTTTTACCATTTGGACAAGTAATTAAGCAATTGTTTGGAAAAGATTATGATTAGAATAAGGTGGACCAGTATCTAATGGAGATTTGTGAAATATCACAAGACTTATTTGAAATTTTGAATTGGTGGAAAGTCAACACCATTAAGTGTAAGGTTTTTGGACAAATAGCTAAAGACATATTTGCTATTCCCATATCTACTATTGCTTTAGAGTCAACATTTGGCACTAATGATTGAGTACTAGATTCATATTGAAGCTTGTTGAATCCAAGTATAGTAAAGATCTTTCTTTGTGGACAAAGTTGTCTTCGATCTCCAGAAATTCTATTTGATATTCATCAATCATCAGATGATATTAGCACTACTTATGAACAAGGTATATAAATTATTTTGTAATATATTGATGTATTTGCTCTAATGTTCTTTGTTTTAAATCTTTTTTTTTAGATGATCTCTTTTTTTTTATTATTACAAGTCTATGGTGTTTGACCCTTCATGTTGAATGACATTACTTCATATAAGTTATATCAAAATATTTGCTTTTCTTTTTCTTTTTCTTTTTTCTTTTTTCTTTTTTTTATTTTTAGTTCTATGTCATTTATTCTTATGAATTTTTTTGTTTCTTTTTGCTGCCTCTTGGATTGACATATAAAAGAATTTGAAGAACATCAGGGTTCAAATGAGAGTATTATGAAGTTAACATTACTTTGAAGTTTAAAGACTTTATTTTAAATTAAACTTGCTATGCATGTTGTATTTTAAGTTGCAAAATTTATATTTTGGTGGATTTGACATTATTGAACTTGAATTTGTAGGATGAATTTGATGATTTTATATTGCAAGTTTATAGCCAAAGTCCTATTAAACTGCAATTTATGTAGGATGAATTTGATAATATGTTAGGTTAATTTGCTTAACAGGTTATCTAGCTAAATTGTCAAAGCTGTATCAGAAGGCCTTTTAATGGTTAGAACACTAACAGGTTATATATTACAAGGATTGTTATATTAGCTTAACAATTTATATTAGCTTAACAGGTTATGTAGCTAATTTTATTTTTTCGTGTTTGTTGCCAAAAATTCACTAAAAGGCTAACTATTTTACCAATATATAAATGTTTGTATGAGAAATTTGTATACAAATTTGTCAAAACCTTTTAAAGGTTTTAGTAAAAGGTAGAAATATGTTTTTTTAAATTTAAAAAATAATTTTTTTTGAAAAATATGTTTTCAATTTTAATGTAAAAAAGAAAACAAGAAAAAAAATCAAATTTTAAGCTAAGACTGTCCATTTTTGAGAAAAATAATGTATTATAAAGGATTTGTTTTGCAATTTTTTTAAGTCGGGTCCACCCGACTACCTATGGACCCAACCTGACCTAAGATAGGGTTAGGTCCATGGCCACCTCAGGCTCAAGTCGATGGCATCGAGTGGTGTTTTGATGCCACCCAATTTGGGCGAGTTGGGTGGGTTAGAGCCCAAACCAACCCTATCAGGCCCTAATTTTTAGAGGAAATTACATAATATGTCGTTATTTTAAAAATATTATCGAAAATATTTTGACAAAGTCTTCATTTTTCATTTTTATCACCATTATGATTTTATTTACACCAATACCATATTTTAAAAGAGGCACGCCCTAACCTCGTTCGACTCCATCTCAACCTCGGCTTCGTCATTAGAACTAACGTTCTCAACCTTCTTCACCTCCTCCGCCCCTGTAACTTCCATCTCCTCCGTCATTTTTGTTTTGACCTCATTCGATTCCATCTGAACCTCAGCACCATCATTAGACAAAGCATTCTCAACATTCTTCACTTCCTCCACTCCTTCTATAACTTTCGTCTCCACCTCCGTTACTTCTGTTTCTGTCTCCTTCAAATCCAATGCTCCCGCAGTTTCGCAAGCAGTAATCACACTAACCATCGTAACCTCATCAGGTACAACCCCTACTTTCTGCATTTCCCTAAACAACCCCAAAGCCTCGTTAACTAGCCCAATTCGAGCATACCCGCTAATCATAGTGCTCCAACCAATTAAATTTCTCTCGGGAATTTCATCAAAAATGTTGCGCGCGAAGCCGATCTCTTCACATTTCGCATAGAAATTCACCAATGCAGTTTGCACAAACGGGCTCGAACCAAGCTCGGATTTCCAAACGTGCGAATGAACTTGCCGGCCTTCTTGGAAAGCTGAGAGTACAGCACAGGCTTTGAGAACGAATGCGAGCGTGAAGCTGTTCGGGTTCGGGTAGCCTCATTTGACCAACTTTTGGTATAGAAAGATCGGTTCTCTTGAAGAACATATAGGACAAGGAAGCTTTCTGTGCAACAGAACAAGGAAAAAGAAATGAAGGGAAAAGGAACAATAGATCCAGCGGATAAGCAACGAATAATAGTGAAAATGCGTCTTCTTCTTCTTCTTCTTCTTCTTATTCAGTTTCAGGAGCGACAGGTGCAGTAGAAGAACAGAGGTGAAGATGGTGATCTGCAATATACCAAAATATACAAAAATATACCAAAACATGCTTCAGAATTTAGTATACATATTATTTTCTATATATTATACCAATTACTTTGCGCATTTAAAAAATATAATATACCAGAATATAATAGAAGACAGAATTTAGTATATATTAGTATACATATTATTTTCTATATATTGTAACAATTCAAAAAATATAAGAATTTAGTATACATATTACTTTCTATATATTGTATGCATATTATAAAAAAATATAAATAAAATATACAAAAATATACCAAAATATAAACAAAATATATCAAAATATACAAAAATATATCAAAATATGTTTCAGATTTTAGTATACATATTACTTTCTATATATTGTGTGCATATTATAAAAAATACAAACAAAATATACCAAAATATACCAAAATATAAATAAAATATATCAAAATATACAAAAATATACCAAAATATGCTTCAAAATTTAGTATACATATTACTTTCTATATATTGTATGCATATTATAAAAATATAAACAAAATATACCAAAATTTATCATAATATACCAAAATATATAAACAAAATATACCAAAATATACAAAAATATGCTTCAGAATTTAGTATACATATTACTTTCTATATATTGTATGCATATGATAAAAAATGTAAACATAATATACTAAAATATATCATAATATACCAAAATATATCATAATATACCCAAAAAATATAAACAAAATATACAAAAATATATCAAAATATACTTCAGAATTTAGTATACATATTACTTTCTATATATTGTATGCATATTATAAAAAAATATAAACAAAATATATCATAATATACCAAAATATATCATAATATACCAAAATATATCATAATATACCAAAAAATATAAACAAAATATAAGCAAACTGATTTTTTGGTCAAATAAAAACTTATTTCTCCTAATATGCT